>APFE030540272.1:4367-55828 GCA_000404065.3 Pinus taeda | reverse complement strand
GCTGGAAGGAAACCCATTGGCAGCAAATGGGTGTTCAAGAAGAAGACAAATGCAGAAGGAATGGTGGAGAAATACAAAGCTCGGTTGGTAGCAAAAGGTTATTCCTAGGTGCTGGGAATTGATTCTGGTGATATTTTTTCTCCTATTGCCAAGGTAACTTCTATTAGATTACTTTTACCTATTGATGCTACTTTTGATTTTGAGGTAGAATAGATGAATGTGAAGACAACATTTCTTCATGAGGATTTGGAAGAGGAGATCTACGTGAAGAAACCTGAAGGCTTTCTAGTGAAGGGTAAGAAAGAACTAGTATGCATTTTAAACAAGTCTCTGTATGGGTTAAAACAGTCACCAAGGATGTGGTATCAAAAATTTGATACATTTATATGGGGACTTGGCATCACCAGAAGCAAAGAAAATCATTGTGTGTATTTTAAATTAATTGGTGACCGTGTTATTCACCTAGTCTTGTATGTGCACAATATGTCGCTGGTTGGAAATGACAAAGAAATTATCCAGGATTTGACGACCCAATTGTCCTCCAAATTCGACATGAAAGATCTTGGTGCTGCAAACTATATTTTGGGCATGGAAATTAAAAGAGACCAGGAAAAGAGAAAGCTCTAGTTAAACTAGAGGAAGTATGTTGAGACAATACTGCAGAGGTTTAATATGCAGGATGGTAAACTGGTGAAGGTTCCTATTCCTGTAGGTGTGAGGCTATTTGCTGAACAGTGTCCCAAGACACAAGAAGAGGAAGAGGACATGTCCCATGTTCCATATGCAAGTGCAGTCGGTAACGTGAAGTATGCAATGGTCTGTACCAGACAAGACATTGCACATGCAATGAAAGTATTGAGCAGGTTTATGTCAAATCCAGGGAAGGAGCACTGGACAACAGTGAAGTGGGTTTTTAGGTATTTGTGTGGCACTAGTGATTATGGTTTGTGCTACCAAGGAAGACTAGGATTTGATAGAGTGTTGGAGATTTGCGGTTTTGTTCATGTAGACTGGGTTGGAGATCTGGATTAGAGAAGATCTACAAGTGGGTATGTGTTTAACCTATTTGGAGGCGCAGTCAATTGGATGACTAAGAAACAATCTCTAGTGGCACTATCAAGTAAGGAAGCAGTTTGGTTGTAGAGATTGTGTTCAAGTATGGGGTTAGTACAGGGAGCTAAAAGGATAGGCTGTGATAGCCGAAGTGCAATTTTCTTGGCAAAGAACCTTGCATATCATTCAAAGACAAAGCACATTGATTTTCAGTATCTCTTTGTCAGGGATATGATAGAAGACAAAATGGTGTTGCTGGTAAAGGTGGACACTTTGAAGAATACTACAGATGCATTGACAAAATATGTGAACTCTAAGAATTTCTCTTGGTGTAGAGAAACAATGGGCATTGCAGGGCTAGACAAATGACTAAGCTCTCTTGTGGCCCCTTGTGGAAAGAAAACAACAAGTGGGAGAATGTTGGGTTGTGTTATATTATTTCCACGACTAGCCAGCATAGTTAATCGGGGGGTTAGAAGGGGGGCGAATCCCCTGCTTCATTGTGCCGATTGCGTAGTGGGGAGAGTCATAGAGGAATTGAGGGGTGTAGGTAACCCCACTCTATGGGGTCCCGGGCAGCACTCCAGAAAATTTTTCTTTTGGACCCTATATTAGGTTGGGTAGACCTACCTATGGTTTTGTACATGTTTTCTGCACATGGTTCTAGACACGATGGTTTTTAGTCCATGGTATTGGATGCTTTGGCATGTATAAATATGTATTGTAACATTGAAAATAACATAATGAAAAATCAAGCTCGTAGTCCTAGTTTTGGGATCCAGGGGAAAATCTCTGTGTATATGTGTTTTATGTGTTATGCTCTTGCATTGTTATTTTTTGTGTTTTAGAATTCGTATGCAGGCAATTTCTGTATAGGGTTAAAACCTACAATATCATGAAAAGTAAACATGGTATTAGAGCATGTCTGAGATAGCTTTAAAATTAGTGAATTAGAGTTGTGCACAATGAAGTACAACTTAAGAGGGATTTTGTCACATTGTAGGTGACAATGTCAAAGTTGTAGGTTGGTATCCAGTATGAGGATAGGTTGGAGGGGTTGTCCAACTATATTCCATGAAAGGAAAGGATTAAGTTGGTCTTGGAGGTCAATAGGATCTAGGAGTTCGTTGAGAAAGCCATCAAGAAGCTAGCTAACCCAAAGGTGCTAGAAGTGTATGAGGATTTGGATACGAGAGCGAGATTGATCATCTTAGATGGTGTGAAGGATGTCCTAATACCTCATTTTTCTAGTAAGAACACCACACATGAGATGTTAATGGCTCTTCATAAATTGTTCCTGAATAAGAATGAGAACTAGGTATTGTTATTGAAGGATAAGTTGAATTCCACCTAGATGATAAAGGGTGAAGGCGTGACTTTGTATATGACAAGGTTATTGCAGGTCAAAGATGAGCTTGCTATCGTTGGTGTGACTATTTTAGATGGAGATATGGTGAGGATTGCGGTGAAAGGGTTCATTGACAAATGGAAACCCTTCATCAAAGGAATCATTGCCACAGAGAAGTTACCAAATTGGAATAGGTTGTGTGATGACTTCATTTAGGAAGAGTTGCGAGATGCGAATCTTCATCTAAAGAAGAAGACTTTCAATGATGACATGGAACTTACAACTCGAATGAAGGGTAAGTAGAACAAGGACTTTTGTAAGGTCATTTGTTTCAACTGTTGCGAGATGGATCACTTTTCGTCAAGATGTCCAATGAAGAAGAAGGGATATGATGACAAGAAGAAAGGAAAGCAGGGCCCTTGTGTTTCCACTTTTGTTGCGATATATGATCTCACTAGGAGATTGGAAGAGGAGGACTTTGCTATGAACTCTCATTTCTCACAAGGTACTATCGATGATAATGGATGGTTTATGGATAGTGGTGCAACAAAACATATGACATGATCACAAGAGGTTTTTGAGACTCTATCTGAATGGGACTCGTAGTTTCACATGGTGTTGGGTGACAAGAGTTAGTTGGAGATCCAAGGTTCAGGTACTATGTCATTCAAGATGGAGACAGGACGTGTGATGCGGGTCCAAGATGTAAAATTTGTACCTCGACTCAGATATAGCGTGATTTATGTCTCGATGCTTGAGAGGAAGGGATTTTAGGTCTTGTTCTAGGATGGGAAGGAAAGAATTAGGCCTATAGGCTCTATTTCCAGTAGTATAGAACTTGGAGTTAGAGAGAATGGTCTATATAGGCTAATAGAAAATCCCATGGATTATGAGAAGCAGGTGGAGTAAGTGTAGGTTTCAAAGAAGCAGGTGCAGGTGTAGGCTTGTTAGGAGCAAGTATAGGTTCCAAAGAAGAAGGTTCACCTTCCCGAGAGGGTATAGGTTCCATATTCTTTGAGTGAGTCGAGTTTGAGAGGGAGCTTGCAAGTTCAGAGGCAGAATTTGTAGACCAAGAAGAGCGTGTGGTTAGTGGGGAGAAAGGGTGATCCTAAAACTACCAAGAAGGAATAATGAAGAGAGTTGGAGATGTTATAGGAAAAGAAGAAGAAGTAAGATGCTTCTAGTGATAGCAACACTTCCGAGAAAGGCATAGTTCACAAAACAGGGCTTGTTGTGATTGTGAGCACCAGGAGTTGGGCAAGTGTTGCAAGTAGTGATGATTATGATGAGTTACTTCCAAGTCTTGGAAGTACCTCCCTTGCAAAGAGAGAGAGTTGATTTGTGTAGCTTGGAAGGTACTCCAAACCCTAGGGTTTCAAGATTGGAGGACAAAGCACCACAAGAGTCACTAGTGGGCTTTGAACCCAAGGCAATGGTTTTTCAGCCATCACGATTTAAGCCAAAACCATGAATAATTTGAGCATGCAAAAAATTGAGGTGATATAGCTTGCTGTGCCGATTCCAACACTCCAAATATCACTCAAATTAGAGGTCTAGAGACAAACATATGGATTTTTGAAGTTGACAATTAATTATGGATTGTCAAGCCATGTAGGCTTGGTCTAGGAGACATATCTCTTCAAATGAATTAACAGAGACCTCTTTATGTGTATATATATAGAGGTGGAGTGGAGGACTTATTCATCATCCTTTGTGCAGGAAAACCACAAGCGAAGAACTTAGGGAAGGCAAGGTATTTTTTGGGTTAGATGCAGCAAGGGAGAGGTCGAACCGACATGGGAGAAGGAGGTTATTTGAATCTTGTTTTAGGGTGACTGAGAGTTGGAGAAGGGCCGAGTACCCTTGCTGGATAATTTGCAGCCTTGGGGACTATTTTAATTGATGCTTTGAGGGTCGTGATCCCTATTTAGGGGGTCCGCAGTTTGTAGAGTTATCCTAGGCCTATTCTTGGCAAGAAAAAAGGGCCATAAGACCTATTTAAGGGTGTTGTAGCAGAGATCAGGCAACATGGAGCTAAGGGATTTGTAGAGAAGGGAATCTGAACCAACGACGGACTGTTACAACAATTTTATGAGGGTTGCTAGGACTGTGTTTAGTTCCGCAACTAGATCTAGAGTTGCAACAATTAAGAAGACCCTTAAATAGTGAGTTGGAGCATCATTTTTGTTTTATGTTGGGTTAGTGATTTTTGACTAGATTTGGATTTGTATTATAGCCTATGGAAGATGTGTATTGTTGTTTACTTAGGTGATGAGAAGACTTCAATTTGGAGCAAATTTTGTAGTGAACTACTGGGCATCATTGGTCTGGTGGAGAGAAGCATCTTTATAGCCCAAAGTATTCTTAGATGAGCTGTCTTGAAGTGATGAAGAGGAGCTGAACATTGGGTGAATTTTGGTGCCAAAGTGCAACGCCTTGATGGAAAAAGGTGATTTCTAGTCTAGAATATTAGAGCTGGGGAATTAGGCCTACCTAGGTAGCAATAGGATCAACCTGTGTACATGCTACAGTAGGGGCTTGTAGAATTGTTAGGTGGAATCCCTTCCAGAGTCTCGATGTGTTGTCCTTTGAAGGACTAAGGGGAAGCTAGTTAGTAGTACAGGGAGAAAAGGGCTTGCAGGAAAAGAGATGACACCGAGTCTGCTTATCATGTTTGTCATTGTCTCTTGTATACCATATACTGTTGTATTATTCAGATTTCATTTAATATAAGGAAGATTGGGGTTGTACATTATTGTACAATTTCTTAAAAACTGTGTATACTTGTGCATATATGATTTATTGCTTTATAATTTTCATTGTGCAAAGTAGTTCTTGTTGTGATTCTTGGTTTTGTAGCATCAGAGATTTTAAGATTCTAACCTAGACCCAATATCGTGGAAAATTAACAGTCAACCATCCATTACAAAGTGCAATTCATTCAAATAGCGTTGGAGACAACTAAAATATAAGCACCCTTCCATGCTTATTAACATAGCAGCAAAGCAAGCATGTTAAAGAGGATATTGGAAAAAATAAATTTCCAACTAGATTTTCTTCAAACATAAAGAATATCCTAACAAAGAAAGTTGAATTAGGTAGGGTAAAATATCATGAAAGGAATACATTCATTAAGTTAATTATTCTGGTCTATATATATTTTATACATTGGTGAAACATGTTGTTATTTTTTTTTTTTTTTACTAATTTGGGAAAAAATAATGATCAATCATTATTTTTGTTACAATATGTTCTCCCTTTATCTCTTGTAAAACACTTTGGCAATAATGTCAAACAACTTATATATAATATTGTAAAATACATGAGGTAAGTGGAGATTTGTGTGCAAAGTGTAATTTGTTAAATAAGTTGTTGTTTTTCATATTTTTTACTGCGTGTGTTTTCCTTGTCATCATGTACTATATTATACTTTTTTTGTTGAAACCTTTGATTTGGTTGCCTAATATGTAGATGGTTTTCATCTAAATAAATCGATAAAGAAGATATGAAGTATTTGAGAAAAAAATTTCCTTGTGTAATGTGTGAAATGAAAAAAGATCTACCTCTAGCATTTTTCAATGCATAAGGCCATTACCTCATAAACCAAGTCAAGGAGATTGAAAAGTGTGGACTTGTACACACAAGATCAATGTGGATGGTTGAGAGGCACTTAAAATCATTGAAGGGCATGGAGACAAAGAGCACGTATTGAGGGTTCTATGGTAGAGGGATATATGGTATCTCAAACCATGGTCTATATTCGTCAATATAGTGATAAAATAGGAAAAAGTATTAATGTGTTGGATCTAATTTTAGGTGTCAACTCTATGGATGATTTTGAAGGGGAGAACCTATTGGGGAAAGGTAGAATGAAAAGAATCATATGTAAGTACATAGTGGATATTTATAGCACATTTGACCTTTTTTTATGTATATCATACTTATTTAATTTTTAGTCTTCCTCCATAATCCATTATTATGAAGGTATAACATGGTCACTAATTATATATATGCGCATTGTTTTATTTTAATACAACTAGTTGAGAGTGGAATGCAATACATTTATACATTGCAAACAATAAAGATTGGATGAAGGTATGTATTGAATGATGCAAACAAGCTAATAATGGTAGGTTGTCATGGTATTTTGTATCTACATTGGACAATGAACCTCAACGTAGTGGAGATACCAATCTTACATATAGGGAAATTGATTTAGGATATGGTTTAAAATATTATCATGCAAGCATATTCACCCATACTAAGTTTTTTTTTACAATTATATTGATGCATATGACGTGTTTGTTTCTTCATTTTCAAATTTTGCAAGTATAATTATGTATTCTTATCAATTGAAAATGCATTTTTTAATGTGTTTGATGTATTGTAGTTGAAACACTACAACAAAATGTGGTGTACTGGTCGTAAATTTCACATCAAAAGTTTGGATGAAAAGATGAAAACTTATGATAGTGGGATAACTGCAATATTTCAAGTTATCAATGTCTCCTCTAGAGGCAATAGACATTTAGAACTCTTTGAAAATCGATACTATGGGTATCTACATGATATATATGGGTGTGACTTTGAATCCTTCAAAATGGTTGTGCTCTATGTAAAATTGTTTTGGCTACAAATCCATGAATGTGAGCCTGATAGAACTATTATTGAACATGCTAAAAAATTTACCATGTTTGATACAAGGAACATATATCAAAATGTTAAAAAGTATGAGGGATGTATTTATATGTTTTCATTTGGTTTGTTCTCTTTCGTTCACGTTAAATTTTTATTTTCCTAGTTTTCATGCTTGAATGTTAGAGTGTTTCTTTCAAATATACTATAGTAGATAGATTGGGTATTGGAAAATTGAGAGTGATGTTGAGCGGGTGGGGGGAATATGAGTTTCCACTTTCACGTGGTTGGACTTGTTAAGTAGAGAATATGTTATTCTTGAAATGAAGAGAAGCTCATTTAAGTTTATACCATAATTTCCAATTTTGACTTTGTTTCGTTAAGTAGACATATCGAGTAAGTTGGGCGATGGGTGAAATAGGTAACATGATAGTGGAGAAGACGTATGAATTAAGGTCATCCCATGGCTACTGATGAAATGAGTTCCCACCAAGCTCTCTCATAATTATTTTTATAAATTTGACTAAATTAATGTTTAGGTCTTAAAAGTCGGTTTATAATTTATTGATTATCCAACATGGATGAACTAACAAATGATAATATATATATTTTTTATTGATGAGATAATTATTTTTTTAACTGATTTGCATAGTAGGGGAAATTCCTGTACCCTCGACGCACATACACGAAGGAGGGGCATGCGGGCGCCCATGTGGGAATAGCATGCTAGGCACACTAGGGCACCCATGCAACAAGTCGGTTGGTTGATCCTGCTTGGCAAGGGGCACCAACACAAAAGAAGTAATGTCATCCCATGCCTACCCATGAATAAAGTTATCACAAGGGGGTCTCTTAATTCTTTTTAGAAAATTGACTAGATTAATGTTAGGGTGTTAAAATTCATTTTATAATTGATGTATCAAGCAAAATGGAAATAAAAAATGATAATATTTTGTTGTCAATATTGAGCTAATGATATTTGTCTACTAATTTGTATAGCACGGTGAATGCCCATGCGTTGGGCACGCCCGCAAGAAGGTGGGGCGACTGGGAGCCTGTGGGGGCATTGCGTGTTGTGAATGCCAGGACGCTTGCGTCATGAGTTGATGGGTCAGCTTGAATTGGAAAGGGGTGCATGCACAAAACAAGTAATGCCGGTCCATGATTGCCCATGAATTGAGTTTCCATAAGGGGGTCTCATAATGATTTCAAGAAATTCACCAGATTAATTTTTAGGTGTCAAAAGATGGTTTATAATTGATTGGTTATGCACCATGGTACTAACAAATGATAATATTCTTTTGTGATCCTTTATGAGATAATGATTTTTGTTCACTAATTTTCATAGAATGGTGAATGTCTGCGACCTAGGCATAATTGCCTGAAAGTGATGCACACGACTGCCCACCCTGTAAGCACACCCATGCGAGGAGTCTGGGGGTCAACCTGACTTGGCAAGGGGCGCGCACACAAAATAAGTAATGAAGGCCCATGAATTTCAATGAACATGGTTCCCATAAGGGGGTCTCATAATGATTTTTATAAAATTGAATAATTCATGTTTGGGTGTTAAAATTCAGCTTATAATTGATTGATCATGCAACATGGAAATGACAAAAGATAATGTTTTGTTTTCATTCATTAGCTAATGATTTATGTTCACTTATTTTCATAGAAGGGCGAATGACCGTACATTCGGTGCTCCTGCATGAAAGCAAGGTGCCCAGGCACCCATGGGGGCATCCCTTGCTGGGCACGCCAGGGTGCCCGTGCGATGAGTTGGCAGATCGATCCGAATTGGCAAGGGGCACCCACATAAAATATCTAATTTTGGCCCACGACTACCCATGAATTGATTTCCCATAAGAGGAATTTAGAAAATTAACTAAATTAATGTTTAGGTGTTAAAGTTGGTTTATAATTGATTGATTATGCAGCGTGTTACTAACAAATGATAATATTTTGTTGTGATCAATGATCACCTAATGATTTATGTGCACTATTTGGCACATCGGGGTGAAATCTCGTGCCCTGATTGCACCAACATGAAGGCGAGGCGCGTGGGCACCCATGGGGGCATTGCATGGAGGGTGAGCCACGACGCCTGCCTAGAAGGGATGCCCATGCAATGAGTTGGCGGGTCTACCTGAAGTGGTAAGAGATTCCTAAAAAAAAAAAAATGTTGGCCCATGATTTCCCGTGAAAAGAGTTCTCACAAGGGGGTCTCATAATGATTTTTAGAAAATTGACTAAATTAATGTTTGTGTGTTAAAAATCAATTTATAATTGATTGATCATGCAGCATAGAAATAATATTTGATAATAATTTTTTTTCATTGATGAGATAATGTGTTGTGTTTACTAATTTGCACAGCAAAGTGAATGCCCACGGGCTGGGCATGCCCGCACTAGGGCAGGGCACCCAGGCACCCATAGGGATCTCGCATGCTGGGCACATGAGGGTGCCTGGGTGCCTAGGTGCCCTACCTTAGTGCAATCGTGCCCATGGGCATTCATGGGTCAACATTACTTATTTTTTGCACAAGCCTCTGGCCCCGCCCGGCGAGGGTGCTCGTGCGTCAAGTTGGTGGAATGACCCAACTTGGAAAGGTGCACCTGCACAAAAGAAGTAATATTGTCCCATGACTGCCCATGAAATGAGTTCCCACAAGGGGGTCTCATAATGACTTTTAGAAAATTAACTAAGTTAATGTTTAGGTGTTAGAAGTTAATTTATAATTGATTGGTTATGCAACATGCTACTAAAAAATGATAATATTTTGTTGAGATCATTGACTATATAATTATTTGTGCTCATTGATTTGAACAACAAGGAGAATGCCCGTGCCCTAGAAGCACCCACACCAGGATCGGGTCCCCGCGTACCCATGGGGGAGTCGAATACTGGGCACCCGTGCGATGAGTTGGTGGTTCAACCCAATTTGAAAAGAGATGCCTAAACAAAAGAAGAAATGTCAGCCCATGTGTGCCCATGAACAGAGTTCGAACAAGGGGGTCTCATAATGATTTTTATAAATTTACTAAATTAATGTTTCGGTGTAAAAACCTGGTTTATAATTGAGTGATCATGCAGCATGGAAATAACAAATCATAATATTTTATTGTTATTGATGAGCTACTGATTTGTGTTCACTGATTTGTAGAGGAGAGAAAATCCTCGCACGTTTAGTGCACCCATACGAAGGTGGGGCACCCAGGCACCCATAGCGGTGTTGCTTGCTGGGCATGCCAAGGAGCCCGTGCAAAGAATTGGTGGGTCGACCTGATTTCGCAAGGGGTTTCCACACAAAAGAAGTAATGTTGGCCAATGACTGACCATGAACTGAGTTCCCAAAAGGGGGTATTATAATAATTTTTAGAAAATTGACTAAATTAATGTTTGGGTGTTAAATGTCAGTTTATAATTGATTGATCATGCAATATAGAAATAATAAATTATTATATTTTGTTTTCATTGAGGAGCTAATGATTTGTGTTCACTGATTTGTACAATAGTCAATGCTCATGTCGTGGGGGCACCTGCATGAAGGCGGGGTGCACATGGGGGAATCATGTGCTAGGCATGTGGCCAGTGCACGCAGGTGCCCATAGGGGCTCCGCCTGCGGAGCACGTGGCCACGATGCCTACCTGGCAGGGGTGCCCATGTGACGAGTTGGTGGCTCGATGCAACTTGGCAAGGGGCACCCACACAAAATAAGTCATGTTGGCCAATGAATTGAGTTCCCATAAGGGGGAATCATAATTATTGTTAGAAAATTAACTAAATTAATTTTGATGTGTTAAAATTCGGTTTATAATTATTTGATTATGCAACATCGTACTAACAAATGATAATATTTTATTCTAATCATTAATGAGCTAATGATTTGTGTTCACTTATTTGCATAACAACATGAACTGCTACACAAAGGTGGGGCGCGCAAGAGCCCATGGGGGCGTCGTGTACTGGGCACGCCAGGGTGCTTACCCAGCAGGGGCACCCATGCAACGAGTTGGTGTCTTGGCCCAACTTAGCAAAGGGTGCCCACACAAAAGAATTAATGTCGGCCCATGACTGCCCACGAATAGAGTTCCCACAAGGGGGTCTGATAATGACTTTTAGAAAATTGACTAAATTAATGTTTCAGTTTGAAAAGTGGGTTTATAATTGATTAATTATGTAGCATGGTACTAACAAATTATAATAATTTTTTATCATTGATGAACTAATGGTTTGTGTTCACTTATTTTCATCGCAGGGCGAATGCCCATGCACTGGGCGCGCTCGCACAAAGGTGCGGTGCATAGATGCCCATGGGGGTGTTGCGTTCTAGGCATGTCAGTGCCCCACCCGATAAGGGTGCCTATGCGACGAGTTTGTGAGTCGACTGGCCTTGACAAGAGACACCTGCACAAAAGAAGTAATGTTGGCCCATACATGCATGACTCCCCATAACTTGAGAATAGAGCCAAAGTTAAAATTATGGGAGGTCAACTCCAATATATGACAATAATAGATGAATTATACATCACAATTTACAAAATTTCACATGACATGACTATTTTACATTTTAACAAAGAAATATTTACCTTAGTCAATTTTATCATAAATCTAATTAAATGGGAAATCTCTTTATAAATCCATTAAATTGCAAATCTCTTTTAAAATACAAAAGTTAAAAAGAAAAAAATACAACTCAAATAAAATATAAATTGATCTCATTGGTCATTTATTAGGATGGATCTAAACTCATATTTTAAAAGTTTTAACCGTGATTCGTATTTAGATGAAAACGATGGATCTAAAATCGTACTTTAAATTTTTTAACATTGATTAGTAACTAGATGAAAACTCATGGGATGGATATGAGGATCCTATTAGTAATAGACCTACATGGCTAGTAGACCTATTAGGTCTATTGATTAGTAATAGACCTAGTGTGACTGTCAATATCGCACCACTTGGTGCCGTAGATGTCTGTTGCGAGGAAATTGTGGCCGGACATTTTCCTGCATTTTTCACTTAGGCATTGAATATAATTTCGCCCATTTTCTTGCCTATCAACGACGTTGGCCAAGAAGTTGACGTTTTGTCCATGAACGGTGGGGTAAGAGGATACTTTGATTACATTGATAAGCGCCGAATTAATCGCGTCGTGTAAATAACAAGAATATGTTACAGTTAAAGTCCACACGAAGATAGCAAATGGTCCTCAAAGTTGATTAAGATATCAATTTCTTTCAGAGCCGTGTGTGTCAATTTTTAAAAGTTCTTGCAACGCTTCCAGGTTGAATGTGATATGTGCATTTCTATCTTACAAATAAAATCATATGTAACTTTCAGTTAAAACATTAATGATGTGCGCCTGCTAATTTCAAAAAGTATTATAAAGAGATTATTATTTTGAATGTAAAGTAAATTATATCCATGATTAAAATATTTTTCATATAGAATTATATGATAAAATACTTGAATACTATTTTTCTTTTTCTAGAGTAATTTTTTTATTATTTGAAATGTATTTTTAAGTATACACACTGTTTTGAATTTTTTTGAAAAGATTCAATGTGTATAGATTTATCAACTTTAATTATTATTTCAATATTTTTTTTAATAGATTTAGAGTTAAAGTTATCAAGAAATATGTTTAAGAAAAGACATGTTATCCCATGAAGAGACAACCCCAATCATGTATGTTCTTGACTTGTGGGATCTCTCTTGCTCAAACTCGACCTTCACTCATTTGCATTGCCTTAGACATTTTCTCCTTACACCACTCACGTTTGGCTCACAATTAAGGATTAGAGGTCTTCATCAAACTTAGATGGAAGAACAATGCAAGTCTTATGAAGCTATACACATATATTGTTGGATGATGATATGATCTTGAGTGATTGTTGATTCTGTTGTCTACGAAGATAGGATTTGCAACTTGTTGGGGTAACTCCAATTTGTTCCTTTGTCTTACCATACCATCTAAGACATGGTTTTCTTATTGAAGAGTATAATTTCCCATCGTAAGGTTTTGTTACTAAATGGCATATTTAGGTACTATTACATATCCTTCTTACTTATAACACTTACCACTCATACTTTTCAAATCCATTTGTTTCATGAAAAGGGAGTCATTCCATTTCATGATATAGCTTCACATGAGTAATCACTAAATGTTCTATAAAAGAATGAAATCATTGGACAACGTAATGGTAAAAAAATGTCAATGGTTTTCTATGTAATATCTAAGGGGGAAATGAGATTAAGAGAAAAAATTTAAACAAAAGGATCTTGAGTTCACCTGATTATGTGGTTCAAAGAATGTCCCAAGATTTTCTATGAACATCTAAACAAAATGGACATGTTCAATGAACGGAACACCTAATTACTTCAATTATGGGGGTATTTTAGATGATGTCGAGGAATGAGAGCTTAGTGCGCCAAGCTTAGTCTTAAGAAAATATGCTAAAATAATCCTAGCTTCAAGGCTACACATTGAAATGATAAAATATGTACGCATAATTTGACCTTTAGGGTTAGGTCATGAAGGGTTCATTTCCATCCCTTGCCATACGTTTCCTATTTTAGCATAGCTTTGAAGATTCCCATGAAGCTAGATCTCACCTAAGATTTAACACATGTGTATTGGGTTTTTGTTGTCCTACATGGTATACTTAGGTAAAATAAAAAACTAATCGTTGTTATGTTCTACAAGGAAGGCCAATTATGTTTACTTCATGTAAGTATTCAAGAAAGCATCTTATCACTAGTATAACTATAAATTCGATTTGCAAATAGGGATACCATGTTAGTTATCTTCCTTGGACACCTTAGCTCATCCTACTAAACATTGAAGAATGATGAAGTTAAAAAATTATCCAACTTCTAATTGAATGTAATGGCCAAATCCATGATTTTGGAAAAGAAGGTTCTTATGGCCCATAATTTGTATTGCAACCCCTTCTAAAGGGGAATTTTACATATTTTGTAACAAATCCCCTCATTAAACATTATAATGGTAAAATTATTATTATTGTACTATGGATCAGGGTTTGAGCATGTGATTGAGCACTCACAATTTTGAGCCTAGTTTTATATTACATTGTAAATAATGAATAATTTGATTATATATAAGGAAGGAATATTTCCATTCCAATTTTTTAGAGAATAATGAAAGTATTACCTAAGTCATATTTATCACAATTGTGTTTTGTTTCTCTATGAATGCTAGTGAGTTTTGAAGGGATAAAATCAGTTATTTTTATGATAGGTATATTGACTTGGAAAAAGTTGTAGCTAAGGATGAAGAAAGGCATTGAGTTCCATTAAAAGGATAATTTGTAGTGAGGTCTCCACCTAATTCTCCTTCAAACATCAAAGGTAATTAAGTTTTTCATTAAGGACATATGTCACTAGTTCCTCCCTTTTTCCGTTCTTCTTTTTTGATATCACCCATTTTGCACTTGGGTGTGATCCTAAATAGAACTTCCACTAGCAAAATATTAAGAACCCTAATGATCCCTAAGTATTGCTTAATAGGTAGTCTTCTACACACCAGTTCACAAAACCTCGTGTTTAATTCTAGCATCACTTTGAAAGAGACATTACAACCACATCACTCTTAAATCCATCAATATTTCATTTCTTCAACCAATCATTAAAATTATCTTGCATATAAGGTATGTTTAGCCTAGGTTTAGTCATTTCATCACTACACTACTCATTTGAGTCTTGTGCTTATTTGAAAAATTCCAAGAGACACTTATGAGACACTTATAATATGTAGTAACTAGTATTGTGTAGTGGAGGATCCGCGTAACGATTTTGGGGATTAAAGCCCATAAGTTAGGGCAATGATATTGTAAAAGTTCCGCAAAGTGTGCAGGGCATGAAATGTAATAGGTTGAGTCAAAGGGTTGTCCGCCCGAAAATAATGTAAAATAATAGAAAGTGAGTCGGTTTGCCCATGGTCTGCGAACCATGAGAATGTATAAATAAAGAGAGGCTCTAAGGAGAGAAGGCAACTTGAAGGAGATCTGATGTGTTATGGGTTTGTGAAATAAATGTACGCTCCGAGTTTATAAGTGCGAGTCGTGAGGGTTAGTAATTAGATAGAGGCTCCACAACTATGTGCGGGGAGGCTTGGTAGAGTCCGCAGCTAAGTGTGTGAACCCCTACAGTTGTGTGCACAGGGCAGGAAGTGGATAGTTTATATTCTAGTTTATGCATCTGTTAGGATCTATATGTTTCTATTATGTTATGAGTTTATGCAAATATGTAAGATTTATGGGTGCACGCATTAGTTATAATTGTTAAATGCTTGCTAAAGACCTTAAGATCTAGAATAAACACATTAAGAATAATAATTAAGAAGCACCTTGCGGTGGATCTACGCAGAAGACTAACTGTAGTGAAGAATGGCGTGAGGGTGCAGATCTATTCGCAACCCTTCCAGTCCCCTTAGAGACATCCCTTGGGTGTAGAAACCTGGTTTCAGCACCATCCCATACTACCTCGGATGAGACTTTAGTCTGCGCTCCGCAGAATGTTGCCGAAAGGACTGGTAGTGCAGGATTTGTTTGGCTAAAACACTTTCGAACCTGGTTCAGGCCCCAACAAGGCAACAAATGGTTCCATTGCCGCAACCAAGATCTACCTAAGCGATGTCTGACATCGGAATGTTCTAACCCTACAAAGAAAACGATTGAAGATTGAATGGATCAGAAGTTGTACGAGTTCATGGTTGGCCTTAGCACACGTGCACACACCACCTCCGCCAAACCAAAAGTTTAACATGGTGAGCACGATCAAGTTGCCTATATTCAAAGGAGTAGGAAGCAAAGAGCTAAAATAATTTTGGTTCATAGTAAGGATAGTGTGGGAAGTGCATGAAGTTACGGACGATAACATTAAAAAGGCTACCTTGTTGAGTGCGTTGCAGGATCGTGCACTGACATGGTATATCAAGCACTCTAGCGATCACCCAAATGTCGGAATAGCGAAGATCCGAGATGCATTGAACAAAGAGTTTAGCCGACTGAAATCAGAGACGCAACCAATCATAGGGTTCAAGGAGATCGTGATGCTACCATGTGAAACCCCTTGGGATTTGGATCAGAGACTGAAGAGTACAATCCGAGAGGCTAACATGACGCTAATAGATGCACAAAACCATGCGTGGTTTGTGGCATCTTTGACGCCACATTTGAGGATGACACTGTCACAATAGAAGATCTTGACCCAGGCTAAAGAATTAGAGATAACAATGAGGTTGCATGAGACCTCAATACAGGATGATTGGTTGGGAGTTCAATAGACCCACATGCACTACAAAACCTATGCTTGGAGATGCAAAATTTGAAACAGGAGAAGGTGCCCTAGCCAGAAGCACATGAAGAAGTGTGGTGCATAAAATGCAGAAGCCAGGGCCACGATAAGGATCGTTGTCCAGTATTTGTGAACTATTTGGCAGGGGGGACCAATGTCGTTGTGACGAGAGGCACAAGTGGGGCCAAGCGTGGCGCCCTCACTGTGGTGTGCAATCTGTCAAGTGGGAGGAAAGCACACCACAAACAACTGCCATCTACTTCAAAAGTTTACCCAGACTCCCCAACAGCTATTTTGCAATTTTTGTAGATCGATGGGCAGCGATGAACGAGATTGTTGTAGTTATGAGTTTTTTATGGATCAAACACCTTCCTACAGGATCCAGACTGAGGTGAGAGGTCAAGATCCAGCCACAACGAGAGCGCGCAATGGTTTCCAAGCGCAAGGACGAGGATGGGGAGAAATGGGGCCAGGAAGGGGTTGCGGCCAGCTAATCTGCTATAACTATGGAGGACCAGGGCACGATGCATGTGATTGTACCAACCCGACCATAATATCGTGCCCCTACTATGAGCAGTTCAATCATGAAATGATAGATTGCCCCATGCTAATAGTACACATACGTGAGAAAACAACAACACAACCCACGCCGATGAAAAATGTCCAAATAATGAGGTCTGAACAGCACAAAGAAGAACCCAATGTGAACATGATGCTCATAAGTGGCACAGCCATGGGGGAAGACAAGGGGAAATTAACTGAGGAAAACCTAGGGGTTTGCAAGATCCCCACAAAGCAGTCTGAGTTCGACTTGGAATGCATGAAGAAGACATTTAGGGAAGCTAGGAAGAGCTTCGTGGAGGTCTCTACTTGAGGTAGTAAGAATCAAACTAGGCCAGAAATGGATCCCTTGATGCTAACTACATTTCTAGAGACATGTATGAAGTTGCTACGCGACAATAAGGTGGTTAAAGGATTACAAGAACTAATAACTAGGTATGCAGGGTCAAATGAACCTCGTGTGGTCCGGAAACTAGGAAAACATGCTTTGTGCACTGGATGGGAAATGTGATTAATGGCGCAAATTGACAACTATGAGATGGATCAGATCATTCTGGACTTAGGCTTGGATGTTAACGTGCTACCTAAACAAACATGGGAACACATGGGCAGGCCAACATTATAGTGGTCTCTTATTCAATTATGGATGGCAAACCAACAAAAGATCTTACCCATGGGGAGATTACAAGGAGTCACAATGGATATAGAAGGCGCGAGCACACAAACTGATTTTGAGGTAATATAAATTGTGGATGACAGTAACCCTTACCGCTCATTATTAGCGATATACTGGGCCACAGATATGAATTGAGTCATTAATTTAAAGAAATAGAAGATGATGTTTGAGAAAAATCCCTACATGTAGTCATTCCGCTAGACGCAGCAAAAGGAGAGCACTACACTGAAACCATACACGACGATGAAAATGATGATGACTTGGATC
Source organism: Pinus taeda (assembly GCA_000404065.3). NCBI lineage: Eukaryota > Viridiplantae > Streptophyta > Pinopsida > Pinales > Pinaceae > Pinus > Pinus taeda. Next base: position 37,965 of record APFE030540272.1, on the reverse strand, counting down.
ATATCTACAAGATAACTGTGCGAAATTAGGATTGGGTAAATCTGACTACAGAAGGAAGAATATTGTGGGAGCACGCAGAGGCCTGCACTTCAGATTTAGATGAAGAAGATGAAAGATGGCATAATCGGATGAATGGAGTAACAACATTAAACTGCAACATGATGACTAGGTCATTGTGTTACGTAACAGCTCGGGATGGAGAGCTGCTGATGTATGATGGGTTGACAGTGGTGGACAAATTCCTGACCAAGTTTGAGAGTGCGGTATCAGAGCACTAGAGGTTTTATGCATTAAAATGGGCATTGCACGCAACACCTGCGTGTTGGTGGGGAACACATGAAGGAACATTTGAACACTAGTGCAGCTACAGGCGGATGATGCAAATAAGGTTTGGGAAGCTAGACCTACAAATAACTGATAAATACGATGGACGTGATAACCCGCACATGCACCTCACCAAATGGACAAAGGCCTATGGAGAAGAACCCCAGTTGGAGTGGTACACTTATTTTATCATACGTTGGATGTCATCCCAAGGAACTAAGATACTGAAATAGAACTCCGACATGGTATATGTGAGTGGGATATCTTGCGTGAAGGATTTTTATTAACATTCTTATTTGAGGACAAATGGATGGATACCATTGACGATGCGTTGCAAGTTGTGAAGGCCGCCATTTTCAAAATACCACTGGAACCAGATGAAATAGTGCAGTCAGAATGGTCACATCAGTTGATCCAGGCCCTAGAATGTTACAACGCGCAAGTAGAAGATGACGATGATGACCCTAGAAACATCAATATTCGGGAAAAAGGGGGGAGTCGCGAGGTTCGCAGACCAGTAATCGAGTACTGTGACATCATCGCACCACCGAAAATGAAGCAGGTAAATATTGGTATAGATGAGGAGCCGAAGTATGCGACATTGGGATTATTGGGATGATGCCACGGTGAATAAGGTCGTCGAGTTACTTCACGAATATCAAGACTTATTCCTTACCAAAATCATCAATTTAAAAGGGATCCTAGTGACCTAGGGGTGATGAAGATAACTCTAAAACCAGATGCAAATCCAGTTAAGCAGCGTCCCTACCACTTGAATCCGAAGTATAAGGAAAAGTTCCGCGAAGAATTGGACAAAATGTTGGGAGAAAGAATTATTGAACCTATGGAAGAGTCTCACTAGGTGAGTCCTATGATAGTATAGGAGAAGAAATAGAAGGGCGAAATTCAAATCTGCATGGACCTCCAAAAATTGAATGACGCCTGTGTTCATGACCTGTTCCCGACATCATTTACAGATGAAGTTCTGGAGAATGTTGGTGGATAAGAAGCATACTCATTTATGGATGGGTTCTTAGGGTACCATCAGATCAAGATCATGTCAGAAGATAGAAGTAAGACCACCTTCGCCGCGACGATATTTTCCCACGTAGTAGTGGCCGCATTCGAGGAATTCATCCATAAGTTTTTGGATGTTTACTTTGATGATTACACTGTATTTGGGCTGGCCAAGAAACATATCGCAAGCTTACGGTGGATGCTAGATACATGCCAATGACACTAGATTGAGTTGAACCTTAAGAAATTCACTTTCCTCGTTCCCTTCAAAAACTTTCTCAGTCATGTGGTCTACTGACAAGGCTTGATGGTGGATCTCGCAAAGGTTGTTGTCATACTCAATCTGGGGGCACCATGAAGCATCAAACAACTGCGTGCCACATTGGGACACACTGGGTACTACCGAAAGTTTATTAAGAGGCACAAATCATGACATCTATGGAACAATTGTTGAAAAAGGACACTACATATTGTTGGTATGAGGAATGTAAGAAGAGTTTGGAGGTTCTCAAGGAAAAAATGGCATCCATGCCCATTCTGGTCTTTCCAAAGTGGTACATCAAATTCCATGTACATATTGATGCATCGTGTACTGCGTTGGGCATTATACTTACACAGGAAGGTATGGAAGGCATTGATCACCCGATCACGTTCACCAGCTGGCTGCTATCCAAAGCTGAGAAGAACTACTCCACTACTAAGCATGACGGGTTGGCAATGGTATACCCGCTCTAGAAATATTGCCACTATCTACTCAATGGACACTTTAAGATGTATACTGATCATTCTGTGTTAAAATGCTTAGTGAATAAGCCTGTGTTGGGGGGTGAATTTCTAGATGGTTGTTATTGTTTCAAGAATATGATTTCGAAGTCATCGTAAATCCGAGACATCTAAACACAGGTCCAGATCACTTGTCCCAAATTTAGAATGGTGAAGAGCCCACAAACTTAGAAGGACTACCTAATGCACAACTTTATGCAATGCGCATCACAGATGGCCACTTTGAGGATATAATCCACTTCTTAACCATAGCGACTATGCCACAGCGCTATTTAGTGCAAGAAAAGAAAGAACAGGTAATATGCACAAAAAAATTTACTGTTATTGTAGGGCACCTCTACAAAATGGGCAACGATGAAATATTATGAAGGTATGTACCTGAATTTGAGCAAGGACAGATCTTTGTCAAAGAACATGGGGGGGGTTGCAGGAGGACACTATGCGGGACGTGCCATAACACATAAGATTCTTCGTGCTAGAATATGGTGGCCAATTCTACATCAAGACTCAAAAGCCCACTGTCGAGCCTGTGATGTATGTCAATGACTAGGAAACCATCGTGGAGGGATGAAATTCCGCTCAAGCCATAGATGATGCTGCAACCATTCGAAAAATGGGCGATCGACTTTGTGGGGCCTACCAAACCTCAAGGAAAGAAGGGTGCACACTATATCATCACTGTGACATAACACTTGACTCGATGGGTAGAAGCACAGCTAGTTAAGGACTGTACGACCGCTACAATAGCGAAATTTTTGTTCAAATATGTGTTGACGCAGTTTGGATGCCAAAAACTTTTAATGAGCGACTGCAAAACGCACTTCCTGAAAGAGACTACCAGTGCACTCACTGAGGAATTCTAGATATATCATCAACAAAGTACGTCGTACCATCCACAAGCAAATGGGACCGTTGATGCTTTCAACAAGATTTTGGAGGTTGCGTTGACCAAGGTATGTAATGCGCAGTGAAACGATTGGGATTTGTGCGTACCTTTGTGCAATGGGCATACTGAATGACATGCAAGAAGTTGATGGGCTAGACACCTTTCCTATTAGTCTATGGCATGGAAGCTGTCATGCTAATGGAATATATTGTACCTAGTTTGCAAATAACAGCAATGACAGCCATGGCAGACCACGGGGCTTTGGAAGAGAGGCTCACACAATTGGAAGAGCTTGAGGAGGAACGGTTTTTGGCAGGATTCCATCAGTAGGTACAAAAGCAACAGGAAAAGGCTTGGCATGATCGCCATATCAAGTTGCACACGTTCAAGGAAAATGATCTAGTATTACTATATGACAGCAAGTTCAAGAAATTCCCTGGAAAGATCCGAATGCATTGGTTGGGACCCTATGTAGTCAAAGAAGTCATAGATGGAGGTGCGGTCCGACTCGGCAAGCTTAATCGGGAACCATTCCCGAGCAGAGTAAATCACAGTTTCCTGAAGCTCTACACGGGTGGGCCGATAGCCTGACTAGCTTACCGAAGTACAGTCTAAACACTCCAGACAGTTGAAAGAGAGCACGGGATAATAAAGCAGTCTGTGAGGGAGCTGTGTGACAACAAGGGTGTGCTTAAATTGAGTTACACAGAAGGGGTTGTGCTGCTACGTGGATAAACATGGAAGTGACTATTTTTGTCACTATTCATGACAGGATGTCTGAGCTACAGCGAAAAGGAGTGGGTGGCGGACAATTAAGATACAAAGTATGAGCTAGATTCGGAATGAGCTCTCGTAGATATAACATTAAAGTGCCAGAAAAGGAGAGAATGACTAAATTTGAATTTCAACACGTCTATAAATCGCAGGGGGGCATCCACCAAACGATCTATGGTATTGAGAGAAGTGAGCTATTGTGCCTTCCCACTGGTATGAAACTGTTGATCATTGATGCTAAAGGGGTAAGCCCAGGGGTTGTAATATGGCCATTGGAGATGTAGGACCTTCTGGATAGTATGATGCCAATGGTTGCAGATGCTGCACCGAGTTCAGCACTACCGGTAGGGGGATGTACCAAAAATTCTTAGACACGAAGAAGAACTGGTTCAAATGCCACTGTCTACACTACGGGCTAGCCGGTGACCTACTAAAGATAAGGAAAAGACCGTGAATATTGAGACAAACAAGGAAATTGTAGTTAAGTTCGTCTCTGACACACCTTGAAGATTGGGATCTCGCGGACAACAACATCTTTCTTGCAAAAATGCAATAAGTTGTAGTAGACAATACGTATAGTAGACTAGAAATTGGAGACTTGCTACATTGGCACGAAGAGTTCCCGCAGGGGGCGCCCCAGCTTGAGCTAAAATCCTATGAGGGGGTGCTCTGTGATAACTGAGTAGAACATAATGAGCATCATTGGTTGCATGAATTAGAAGCAGCAATGGAGTAGGAGCTTGAATAAGAGTTTCAAAATACCAGAAGGAAGCAGCAGAACATAGTACGCCACTCACAGGGATGGTGGACCGAGAAGCATTAGCAACACGTAACACCACACCGACGAGTGACTCAGGAAAAGTCACGATGATTGTATTGGGGGCCTGTTTGGTAGTGGAGGTCCCACGTAATGGTTTTGGGGCTTAAAGACAATACGCTAGGGTAATGATATTGTAAAAGTTCCGCGAAGTGTGCGGAGTGTGAAATGTAATAGGTTGAGTCAAAAGGTTGTTCGTCCGAAAATAATGTAAAATAATAGAAAGTGATTCGACCTGCCCATGGTCTGTGGACCATGAGAATGTATAAATAGAGTGAGGCTCTAAGGACAGAAGGTAGCTTGAAAGAGATCTAATGTGTTATGGGTTTGTGAAAGTAATATTCGCTCTGAGTCTATAAGTGTGAGTTGTGAGGGTTAGTAGTTCGATAGAGGCTTCGCAGCTATGTGCGCGGAGGCCTGGTAGAGTCTGCAGCTAAGTGTGTGGACCCTTGCAGCTGTGTGTGCAAGGTAGGAAGTGGACTGTAGTGAAACGAAGACATTAATAAAGATAAGTTGGTTCTGAAATATTGCGGATCTGTTTATATTTTGGTTTATGCATCTGTTAGGATCTATATGTTTCTGTTTATATTATGTGTTTATGCAAATCTGTAAGATTTATGGGTGCACACACTGGTTGTAACTGTTAAATGCTTGCTAAAGACCTTAAGATCTAGAATAAACACACTAAGAATAAGAATTAAGAAGAACCTTGCGGTGGATCTATGCGAAAGAATGACTGCAGTGAAGAGTGGGACGAGGGTGGAGATTGGTTCCCAACCTTTCCAGTCCCCTTTGAGACATCCCTAGGGTGCGGAAACCTGGTTCCAGCACCCTCCCATACTACCTCGAATGAGACTTCAATCTGCGTTCCACGAACTGTTGCTTAAAAGGCCGGTAATGCAAGATTTGTTTGGCTAAAACACTTCCGAACCTAGGTCAGGCCCCAACAAGCCAACAACTACCTTGAGATCTCCTTCACTATCTACATTAATAAATATGCTAGATTTAACTATCAATCATTTTTCTCTAAGCTAACAAATTTTCATATGTTTTCAAAGGCAAGTAAAATAGATTTAAAGTGACAACTTTAAATATCCATCCACTCCTAACCAATATTAGGTATCCATCCCCTCCTAACCAACATTTTATTAAGATGTTATAATTGAAGGATCCATATTGGATCATCTAGAATCCCATCACTCACTCATTTCTTACTTTGCATGAGTGTCTTTGTGTACTCCTAACACTTATACCTCATATGTAGACTCCCTTTCATGTATGGTTCATGTATCGACCTCATCACATAACTTACCTTGGAGTGCTCCAAAAACATTCTCTTGAACATATTATTGTGCCACAAAATCTTAGTTCATGTTCTTGTTGATCATCTCTCAAAATCAATATTTTGGAATCCCCATTTGTGGGCATGATTAGGGACCAAAACCATAATATTCATGGTTCATATACAAGGTGTTTATTTAAAACATATGTTTCTTCATTTTCAGTAATCCCACACATGTATTTCTCTCTCATCGCTAGCTTAGTGCAACGAAAATATGCAGAAGCAACCGTTAAAACAAAATACTTCACTGTGACTTAATGTGTGATGAGTTAATGGTCCTAGCTGCTTCAAGATATCAATTTCTTTAGGTACCATATGTGTTGTTTTTCAAAAGTTCTTACAACACTACCATGTTAAATGTAATATCTCCATTTCTATCCCGCAATTAAAATGATATGTGACTTCGAGTTAAAACATCAAGATGTGGGCATGCTAATTTCAAAAAGCACTATAAAGAGATATTATTATTTTGAATTTAAAATAAATAATATTCATGATTAAAACATTTGACATATAAATTTATTGAGGTGAAGTGTTTGTGTTTTTGTCCTTTTTCTATGGAATTAAGTGATACAATTTTTGGCTATAATAATTTTTTTTTTATTATTTGAAATGTAGTTTTAAGTATTTATATTTAAAGTTTGCAAATTTTTTCAAAAGGTTTAACGTGCATAGTCTTAACAATTTAAATTTATCATTTCAACATTATTTTTCAACTGATTTTGACCAAAAGTCATTAAGAAAAATGTTTGGGGAAGGGCATGTTACTCGACAATGGATTACCGCATCAAGAGACAACCCCAATCATGTATGTTATTGACTTGTAGGATTTCTCTTGCTTAAACTTGACTTTCACTCATTTGCATTGGCCTACACATTTTCTCCTTCCACCTCTCATGTTGCCTCACCAATAAGGATTAGATCTCTTCATCAAACTTCGATGGAAGAATAACGTATGTCTTACGAATCTATACACATATTGTTGGATAATGGTATGATCGTGAGTGATTGTTGATTGTGTTTCCTACCAAGGTAGGATTTACAACTTGTTGTGGTAACTCTAATTCAGTTCTTTGTCTTACCATACAATCTAGGACATGGTTTGCTTATTGAAGAGTGTAAATTTCCATCGACATGTTATGTTACTAAATGGTATCTTTAGGTATTATACCAATCCTTCTTATTTATAACACTTCCCACTCATACCTTTCAAATCCATTCATTTCATGAAAAGGGAGTTATTCCCTTTCATGATTTAGCCTTCCATAGATAATTATTAAATGATCTATAAAAGAATGAAATCGTTGGAAAGCATAATGGTAAAAAAATATCAATGGTTTTCTATGTAATATCTAAGGGGGAAAAGAGATATAGAGAAAAAGTTTAAACAAAACGATCTTGAGTTCACCTGATTATGTGAATCTAAGAACGTCCCTAAATTTTCTATGAACATCTAAATGAAAAGGACATGTTCAATGAACTGGACACCTAATTATTTCAATTGGGGGGTATATTAGATGATGTTGATGAATGGAAGCTTAGTGCATGAGGCTTAGCCTTAAGAAAAATATACTAAAATAATCCTACCTTCAAGGCTAGAAATTGAAATGATAAAATGTGAATGCTTAATTTGACCTTGAGGGTTAGGTCATGAAGGGTTTATTTCCATCCTCTACCATAGTTCACTATTTTAGCATAGCTTTGGAAATTCCCATGAAGCTAGATCTAACCCAATATTTAACACCTGTGCATTGGGTTTTTATTGCCCTACATGGTATGCTTTGGTAAAATAAAAAACTAACCATTGTTATGTTCTACAAGGAAGGCCAACTATGTTTACATCATCTAAGTATTCAAGAAAATATCTTATTACTAGTCTAAATAAAAATTCCATTGGCAAATAAGTATAACACATTAGATATTTTCCTTGGACACCTTAGCTCATTCTAATAAACATTTAAGAATGTTGGAAGTTAAAAGATTATCCCATCTTCTAATTTCACATGATTTCCAAATCCATGATTTTCGAAAAAAAGGGATCTTATGGCCCATGGTTTGTATTGCAAACCCTTCTAAAGGGGAATTTTAAATATTTTGCACTATGGATCAAGGTTTGAGTATATGGTTGAGCACGCAAATTTTTGAGCCTAGTTTTGTATTACATTGTGAATAATGAGTAATTTGATTCTATATAAGGAGGGAATATTTCCATTCCAATTTGTTAGGGAATAATGAAAATCTTACCTAAATCATATTTAGCACAGTTGTGTTTTCTTTCTCTATGAATGCTAGTGATTTTTGAATGGATAGAATAGGTTCTTTTATAACACATTCATTGACTTGGACAAAGTTGTATCTAAGGATGAAGAAGGGCATCGAGTTCCATTAAAAGGACAATCTGTAGCGAGGTCTCCACCTAATTCTTCTTCAACCATCAAAGCTAATTAGGTTTTGCATTAAGGACATATGTCACTGGATCTTCCCTTTTTCCATTCTTCTTTTTCAATATCATCCATTTTGCACTTGGGTGAGATCCTAGATAAAACCTCCACTACGCAAATATTAGGAATGCTAATGATCCCTAAGTATTTATTAATAGGTAGTCCTCTACATACTTGTTCACAATTCCTCATGTTTAATCTTAACATCACTTTAAAATAGACATTTCAACCCCATCACCCTTAAATCCATCGATATTTCATTTCTTCAACCAATCATTAAATTTGTATTACATAGAAGGTATGTTCGGTATGGGTTTAGACATTTCATCACTACACTACTGATTTAATCTTGTCCTTATTTTCAAAATCCTACGAGACACTTATAATATGTAGTAACTACCATGAGATCCCCTACACTATATATGCTCATAAATATTATGTATTTAATTACCAATAGTTTTTCTCTAAGCTAATAACTTTCATATGTTTTAGAAGGCATGTTAAATAGAGCCCAATTTAAAACTTTAGATATCCTTCCATTCCTAACCAACATTTTATTAAGATATTATAATTCAAGGATGCATATTAGATCGTCTAGAATCCCATCACTCATTTCTTACTTTTTAGGGTAGTCTTTGATTGATACTAACACTTATATCTCATATGTGGATTCACATTCATGTATGCATCATGTATTGACCTCATCACTTAGCTTGGAGTGCTCCAAAAAAAATCTCTTGACCATATCCTATTGCCACAAAATCTTAGTCCATGTTCTTGTTGAGCATCTCTCAAAATCAACATTTTGGAATCCCCATTTGTGGGCATGATTGGGGACCAAAACCATAATATTCATATTTCATACACAAGTTATTTATTTAAAACACGTGTTTCTTCATTTTATGTAATCCCACAAATGTATTTCTCTACCTTTGATTTTGAACTTTGAGTTTAAAAAAATGGATAGGACCAATTCCCTTGTGGAAATAATTCACCTATCATTTCAATTCTATTTTCTCCTTCTATTTTTCCTATGAACCCAACCTGATTTTATCATTACATCATGTCCATTAATTCCCAATCATTGACATAAGCCCACTCAACAAATTACAACTTTAATGGCTAGCATATCTCAATTTTAGTTTTGAATGCGTGAAATGTGAATTTAGCATTCGCTAGGTGATGAGGGTGATTGTATTTATTTCCACCCATGCATGACCATTGAGTGTCCTCATCTTTATTAAAGGTTGGTCATAGCCTCATCCTATTATTGTATATCTAATCCCATATTATTTGGTTCATCTTGGTGTCTTGCAGAAAATAATGTTATTATTTATCACATACTATCAACTTATTATAAGCATTGGACTATGGAATATGAGAAATTTCATCACACTAAGAATGTTTCAAACTTGATCTAGGTGTAAATCAATAAATATGTTGGAAATTTTAACTAGGTTCGACCTTCATAATGACCTTTGTAATCATGAAAATTGTATGTTTTGTATATAAAGAAAGATAAAGAAAGAAAAATAAATTATATTTTATTCATACGATGGATTTCATGCTCTAGTTAGGTCAAAAGCACGTTCTTCATGCTTCTAGGTATTTCTAGGACTTTCTTGGTTAGAAAAGAATTTATGTCATGTATTATAGTCCCATTTGGGCATATTGTAACAAAACAAAATATTTATTTTGAGTCAAGAAAATCCATTTATTCCTCCAAGACCAAGTCATCCAAGTCATGGTGAAGTTAGCCTAAATGAGGGTTATTCAACCCCTCAAGAAGACTATAAATAAGAGTAGCTCGAACCATTTGGAATACACATATTCACAATTTTTATCTACAATAAAAAACAAGGATAAAGAGTTAGAAGGACAAAGAAGAGAAGGAGAAATCAAAGTCTCTTGGATTTTCTCTCTTTCTAGCCACATATGCAAAGCTGCTAGGGTTTTCTGTGTAGCTGCCAGTTGCAGGAGGCTGAAATTGCAAGGCCAAAATTCTGAAGTGAAGTTACAAGTCCGAAATTCTAGAGGAATGTTGCAGAAGGTCAATGTTTTGAAGCTTCTTTGAAGTGAACATGTTAGGGGGTTGACTTGGTGCTTGGGAGGATTTTGCGCTTTGGTATTTGGGTTTTGGAAGTCTCATTTTGAAGATATTTTATAAGAAGAGAAGTATTATTGCTAAGTTTTCCCTTGGATGGATTTTTCCCTCTCTTAGAGCCTATATCTTGTATACTTTCTCTCTTTGTGATCTTCATTTTTTTTGTAACTTATTGATGAAAAAGAGCTAAAGAAATAATAAAAGAAATGTTGGAAACTAGATCGCTACTTAGGGGCAGGGGGGGTGAATCAGTAGTGATGGAATTTATAAAAAAATTCTTTAATTAATTAAACTCAAACTATGAATAAGTTGAAACACATAAGAAAATATTAGGGAATCAACCAAAAATAAAACCATGTAGTCATTAAACACAAAATAAACAAATACTTTTGGTGGAAAACCCTTCTCTAGGAAAAAACCATTCTTGTTGTTGTTGCTTCTCTGCTTCAAATTTTATTAAGCAAACAAATCATTTTAGATCATCATAGCTGGCTATGTATAGCAAGGAATTTTCTCACTATAAATCGACTTTGTGAACACCCACCCACTAGAGACCTTTACTCCCAACAAGCCTCGTTCAACACCCATTGGACTATTAGGATATTATTTACTCTACTAAATCTACCAACCACCATTAGCAAGGAGCGCACACCCCTTTTTCACCAAGCTATCTCGATATGTTGATCAACTAGAGCCACATTTGACAATATTTCAAACCCGACTCCTTCACAAAATAATAGCAAATTTCTTTTTCAAATGAACTCTAAATGAATCAACACCAACATTGCATAAAATAATTATCAAAATGCATAAGAAAAATATTTCTCTACAATAATAAATATTCTCGCAAACAAATAATTCATATAATTTTTTGCTACCATTTTCCAAATGAACTAGAACCAATCATTAGTTTATCTCCTCACTCTCTACATAATATGTTAGCTAAAATACCTGCAAACTACTTCTAAAATTTTGCATCACAAAATTCACACAATATTCTTCTATCACAAACACTCTTCCTCACTCACTCAACCATTACCAAAAATAAAAATAAAAACAACTCAATACATTTTCCTTTTTTATTTTATTTTGGCACGTTCCAAATTATCCTCAATTATCTCCAAACCAATACCATGGGAAAATACCATGGTTATGTCAATACCTAAGACACGTGTACCATGGTAATCTTCAAATCATGACCTAAGGTAAATACCATGGTTACACCAATATCACGAACACATGTACCATGGTAATCTCCAAGTCAATACCATGGGTAAATACAATGGTAATGTCAATACAGAGACTATCTACGCCAAGGTAATATCACATGCCAACCTACTCGACACACCTACCAATACCATGGTAATGCTAATACAAATAATACCTGTAACATGGTAATACTCTACTCATTAAATAACAAGATGCACAAGGAATCCATAGAAAATTCTCAAACATAACTAAAAACATCTTAGCTCCAAAACATATGACATAAACCAAGCCAAATCACCTCCAACATATGTAGCAACATCTCCAACACATTCAACAATATCTCAGCACGTGTAGCAGCAACTCCAATGCTTCCATCAGTTGTAGAAGCATATGTAACACCTGTAGTAGCAACAACATCTTACTCAGCCTCCAAATCACCTCCATTAAGTCATTGCAAAAGAAATTTGATATCAATGACAACAATAAGACCATCAAGCCAAACACTATTCACACATGAGGACTAATGATCAATAGGTATACATAAGGCATATTATGAGCAATACCAAGACCCTCTTGACATCAATGAAAACACTACAATTCAAACAAACTCTCTCTTTGGCATTGATGTCAACCTCAATCCAACATAGGAGTTTGATCTCCATAAACTCTCCAAAATTGAAGTTGTAACTGTGAAGTTGAAATCGACAATCCAAAATCTCTCCCCCTTTGAAATCAATGGATTAGGGCCATACCCACAATGAACACAATGCCAATAATGCACCAGATGAGAGAAGTGCTCCCCCTTTCATACTTAACACCATGTGAATGCACACCAAAGAAGCCAACTGCCAACATGTATTTTCCAATGCCATGTCATCTCTAAAGTTGAACATCATCCCCCTAACAATGCAATGGAGTTGTAATCACACACTCTTTTTGCTATTGTAGAAACACATATACCTACTACAATAATCCTCCTTTCCAACTGCAAGAGACTAGTCCTCATGAACCATGAATCCAACTGACTTTGAATAATATATACAATGAATTAAAATGCATATACAATGTTACATGGAGAATACATGGTTGTGACAAATACATAAGTATGGCATATGAATCCTCTATAAATTCTCCAATCACCAATGAAGACTTCTATGAACCCGAGTTTACATAATGCACTCCATGTAGTGGGGATACATCAATGATATACAATATAATACATGACTTGGACTTACATTGACCCATATATAGCTAATGCCAAGAAAGACTAGACACCATGGGTCTCTCCATGAGCAATGTGCCAACAAGATGAAGAAATAAAGGTACATGGCTTTTGCATCTGCATATAAATGTTCTCTCATCTATGCATAACCCAATACAATAATATAACATGAAATACATGGCCTCTATGAAAAGATGTATGCTCCATACAACAACACCAATAAAAATGCAACATACGGAAAGTGCAACAAATACAAGTTCTCCATGAGAAATGATATAATCTCTCAATGTGTAGTAATAACAATAGAAGAACTAACAACATCATATGCTAGTGCATCACCACTCAACACCTTGGCCATAAACATCTCAATAATGAAGATCATGCAACAAAATCATGATAACCACTAGAAACCACCACCATACTCCACATGTGCATCAACAACAAAATCAATTAATAGCAGCATCATAGCAATATGTCATGGAAGTAGTATATACATCCTTAGTATCAATTTAATAAGAATCATTGAAGCTCAACAATAGGGAGCATATGTTATCATTAACATAAATCTCGAGTAGCAAATCATTACGCAGTAGCAACAACACTTGTAGCATAAGGACCAATACATGTAGTGCAATTGAGCAACAATAAAAAAGCACTAATATATGCACCAACAACAATAAAAAAATATTTTACAATATAAGACCATCAACAACATAAGCTCATCTTCTCCAACATAGGTGAAAAACATATCATTAATGAAGCATAAGCAACAAATCATCACTATACATCATCAACAAAAACATAACATCCAACAATAAAGTATTGTGAGCAGCACATAATTTCATCCTCTCCCTAAATACATAATATCTCGTCCATCAACATGCATCAAAATATCGTGAGCAGCAACGGTCATCCTCCTCATGTCTCATCTATCCAAAAAAACATGAACAGTAAGATAATACATCTAGAATAGAAAACATGAGCAATAAAGTGCATACTCTAGATTAACCATCTCCAACACCTCATCCGATATCCATGGAAGCTATGTATATAAAAGTATGACTTAAATCAAATTTAGCAATATGAGCACTATCAGTGTACCAACTATGTCATGCAAGCATGCAACAAATCACTGCCAAAATTATGAACAACATGGTCCTCTATAGCGAATGTAATGCCAATGCAAATCCATTAGGAGGCACAAATTCTCCCCCTAAATGTGTGATCCTCCACCACACCTAGACAATGCACATAAGAATAACCGTATAACTACCACATGATAAAAAATATCAATAGGAAAAAGATATGCATCTGATCCAAGACTAACTACAACACATATGAGGCTGATATGAATGATGGCAAGCTAGAAGTAGTAATATATCAGAAATGAAAATCAATATTTCAAACCTATTGAAATACCCTTAACAAATGCATCTCTAAAAATGCATATTTTTCTTTGTTAAGACTTATGGATATGGTTGCATAATTAAGGTTTTGCATGCAACTCATGATGCAACCATATGCTTCCCCATAGACCAAGCAGGTCTCAGTTTTTTATTGAAGTTCCTTGTTGCTCTTTTCTTCTCCAAAATTTCATCCCTTGATTTTTCCTTTTCTTGTGTTGTTGGCCTTGCATATTTTCCTCTCTCTGATTAGATATCCTATAATACATTTGTAGCTTCCAATCATTGACCATATGGCGAATGTTGTAACACTCAAAACATATTTTGTGACCAAGGAATAGAGGAATATGTTGATATATTCTATTGATATAATTTATATTCCTTGCAGGTGCCATGCAATAAATAGCCCCATGGCTAAAATCATTGCATGAGAAACAATAACCATAAAATGGACTAGTATACCTGAATGATTGAGATAATATTTTCATGCTCACTTGAGGTTTCTTCTCCTTGGGCTTCTCTTTGTTGATGAGAGAGTTTGATCTCTCCATAACTACAAATTCCTGCTATCTATTCACAAACTTCATAGTTATAACACTTCCCAATTAAATTTTTGTTCTTTGGTAATCTTCGCTTGTTATTCTACTTCTTGCATGGCTTATGTTTCTTATTAGTTTTTATGAAACTAGCTTCTCCAACAATTTATTATTTTCTTCTAGATGCTTTAGAACTAGCTTTTAACCTTTCTAATTATTCTCTTAAAGACTTTTCTTCAGCTCTCAAATTTTGGCACTCATCCTCCAACTCCTTGTACTGCTTCCTCATTTCATTTTCGATTTTTCTTCCTTCTTCTAATTGAATTTTTAGACCTAAAATCTATTCCTTGAGTGCACACCACTTTTCATCAAAAAATTGTAGTGACATCTGTTGATATTTATTTTCTACCATAAGCCTTTTAATTTATGCTTCTAGGGCAATTACCTTTGATTGCTCATCATCTTTGCAATTGATCTCTTGTTTGTGTTCCTATTGGTAAATTCTCATTCTATCACTTCTATGTTCATATTCTTCTTTTGAGGAGGAATGATTTGTTACTGCAATAAAAGTAGAATTCTTTTCACTTTTCTCTATCTATGGAAAATGCAATTTTCCTCCAAGATACAAATTATGCAACCTATCCAACATCTCTTTTGTAGTCTCACAATTCTTCACATATAGCTTATTAGATTTTGGAATTCCAAGAAAAATAATGTTTTATATTTTTTTGTTAAATTCATCTTTAACTGCACATTCAACTTATAGCAAAATATTTTCTTCAAGAGATAAAAAATATGACTCCAAATTCATCTTCCAAGTTGCAAGTTTACATACATGAAGCATTGGAATTCCTCGTTGATCTATTTAAAAAAAATTGCCAAAAAGTCCAAGATCCACTCTTTATTGATCATGCTTTACCAGAGAGCCCCACTCTGATACTGATTGTTGGAAACTAGATGAATACTAAGAGGGGAGGTGTGAATCAATAGTGATGGAATTTATAAAAATTTCTTCAATTAATTAAACTTCAAACCATGCATAAGATGAAACACATAAGAAAAGATTAGAGCATCAACCAAAAATAAAACCATGTAATAATTCAACACAACAAACACAAATATTTCTGGTGGAAAACCATTCTCTGAGAAAAAGCCATTCTATTGTTGCTCTACTTTAAATTTTATTAATCAAGAAAATAATTTTACATAATCATAGTTTGTTATGTCCAACATGGAATTTTATCACTCTAAATCAACTTTATGAACACCCATCCACTAGAGACCTTTATCCCCAACAATCCTCGCCCATCACCCATGGGACTATCAGAATATATTTCCTCTATTGAAGCTACTAACCTCCATCGACAAGGAACACTAATCCCATCTTCACCAATCTATCTTGATCTATTGATGAACTAGAGCCAAATTTCAGAATATTTGAAACTTGACTCCTTCACAAAACAAAAACAACTATAAGACCAAGGTGATAGGACACTTATTCCAAGCTAAATGGTGGAGAAAAACTCCTATTGGTTGTTCATTTAAGTTATTATCGCTAAATAAATTGGCAAAGCGAATGGAAAAGGCTTTGAAAAGGAAAAGTGGCATTAATTGGCATTTTATTGATGAAAATAAAGGAAACTGGGAGAAAATGAAGATGAAAGTTCATAGGTTGCATGTGAGGAGGAAATTGAAGGAAAATAATGAAAAATAAGGAAAATAATGTGAGGAGTGTTTTATGTGTATTATGTCATCTATTTATTCTTTGAATGTTTGATTACTTGCATGATATGAGTATGTGTCTATATTATTGCATGAAGGAATGATCTTGTTTTAAGACAATTGTACTAAGGCATATGTGCACTGAGACAACATATATGTGCTTGAGTGTAAGTAGATACTAGTTGTAGTAGTATGAGTAATGGATGTTAGTTGATTATGAAATGGTTGTTAGTCTTGGCAAAGGTTAATTTCAATTAATAGACATGGTTTTTTTTATGCTTGGAACATGTGGCTGACATGTGTAAACAATTGTAGGGAAACATGCTTCGTATTAGCATGACAGGGTAATAATTTATTTGTTTATATAACTATCCGCTATGTGATGTGACAATACATAATAAGACTTATTTGCAGCAAGTTAAAGGTAAAAGAAAGGAATTGGGTGAGAATTCCTTTGGCTATGTTTGGAAACAACAATTCCATACAAATGAATGCTTTGAATACAGGAAGTGTTTTTAACCTAGATTTTGTCTGATATAATGTGGATATATGTTATATTCCTAAACATGTATTTGACAGATACCTTAAGTTGATTTTTCAGCTACGGATGGATCCATCAAGGGAATGGAGCCCCTTCAGAGATGATATATATACGAGTTCAGTTAGAGGTCAACATGTTGCGTAAAACAAGGTAAATTAACCAATTTATTATTATATTTATTTATACACTAAGAATTATGATTTTATGGCTGATGTAGGGATTGCATGGCAAAAGAGACTTCCATGAAATCTAGAAGAAGGCTCATGTTGAATTTCTCTTAGAGGAATTGGGAACCCATGGGGTTGAGTCATGGTGTTTGTTGGTAGTTTTGTGCCTTTGGTATTTTGTGATTTGTTTGAGCTTGATTTATGGGTTTTTATTGCGTCTAGTGCAAGCCATTGCCACTTTGTTTGTGATGTCGTGTTGTTATTGGTTTTAATGGTTTTCTCCTTATTGGCTTTCTTGCTCTCACCTTTTATGTTTTGAGGGTCTTGGTATTTGGTTGGGAAGGAGGAAGTTAATGGAGATCGAGAAGAGATGAATGAAACCCAAAAAGTAATGTAAGACTTGGATGAATCTCGGTGCATGTATAAGGGAAATTGAAGGCAAGAGTATGATAGTCAGTTCGATTGATTGGGTCCATTGATGTAAATGGAAGGTGGTAGGAAAATCATGAAAAAAGTAATTAGGAAAGGTAAAGTAAATGGATTTGAGGTGTCAAATGCCTTGTATAAGTTGGGAATTGTTGTTCTCAATGTTGTGCATGAATAAAGGGAGTTATGTTAACGTTGACCTTATGATATCTAGTAATTATCTTTTGACCATGATTACGTTGATGTCTATAAATGTATACATGTATTTATGAATGCCACTCTCTGACAGGTTCATTAGATATCATTATCATTTTATGCTTATATATGTGTGTGTGTGTCATTGTCAGACAGGGTCGTCAGAGGTCATTCTTGTGGAGGAATGATTGCTTACGCAAGTGAATGACATGATGGGGTTCCTGGTTTGAGAGGAATTAATTGGGAAGAGTAGCCCTGATAGATCTATGAGGTTAGTATCATGTGGATATGTTTTGATATTATGTGTTTGTATTATGGATATGTTTGTGTTATGGACAGGTTATGTTGAGGGGTACTTTAACGCGATGAAAGCAGAATGATTTGTGCCATGCTGGGACACACATGGATGGTGGAAAGACACTAGAGTAAGATTGCTTGGTAGAGTCAGCATGTGGTTTCTGGATATGAAATAATACTATTGTGTATATGTTGTACATGTCGTACCTGTGATGTTGTATACATGTAGTGTTGTGTATATATGGTTTTCTGTACATGTTGTTTATGCAGTGTTGTGTACATATGGTGTTGTATGCATGGTGTTTATGTAGTGTTGTGTACATATGGTGTTGTGTGCATGTTGGATATGCAGTATTATGTACATGTGGTGCTTTGTGCATGTTGCATAAGCAGTTTCATGTACATATCGCATGGTGTGCATGTTATACATATGGTGATATGTACATGTGATGTTGTGTGAATGTGGTGTTGTGTACACATCATGCATGCGATAATTTGTACACATTGTACAGGCAATGTTGTGTACACATTGTGCAAATGGTGTGTGTAAACATTGTGCAAGTGTTGTTGTGTACATGTTGTGCAGTTGGTGCAATGTATAGTGGTACTACGTACATGTCGTACATGTGGTATTGTTTACATGTCATACATGTTGTAGTTTGTACATGTAGTACTTTAGGTGTATGTGTTGGGTTGTACAGCAGGTCTAGGTATATGTGTTGTTTTGTACATCGAGTATAGATATATGTGTTGTATGTTGGCTGTAGGTGCATGTATTATGTGGTGTTGTATGTCATCTGTAGTTGTATGAATGTGGTATACACTATGTGTATGTGTATGTGATTGAAGAGAAGTGAAGGCACTAGGTATTTTACAGGTATGGAAACTGATCTAGTGTGTGTATGAAAGTAACAAATGTAGAAGCAAAGGACTGATTGAAGGATAAATATTAGTATTTTATTTCATTTTTGTTAAACGTGTGATCTATAAATATGATTTATGATGGTTATATGTGATATATGATTATGACTATGATGGTTTCATTTTGAGCTAACCAAATGTGATATGTATATACATAATTATTTTATCAAAGGGTTACTTTTCCATGTTGTCATAGGAAGTAGACAAAATCATAAGTGTACCTTGTTGACGAGTTACAAATGAGGTGTGATTTGGATTTGTTTCAATTCATTTCGTGTCTAATGCAAATTATGTTAGTGTCACCCTTTGCAACCTTCCTTTAGTGATCAAACATGCTGTTACAAAGTGATTTTAAGGTTTCAAGGTCAAATTTTGTCATTTCAAAGAGTCTTCAAGCAAAATTTGGTCATTAGACATTAGGTCTAGGGGTTGCTTTTAGTCCTGTCAAAGTTGTCGAAATGTTGGTTCGTGTCACCATTCAACTGAGTGTACCATCATTCAGAGGGTTGTCATGATCATTTCAAGTTCCATTGGGTCATTTTACAGCTTGTTCTTGCTTCAGTTGTGCCTAGGTAAGGTCCATTTCCCTCTCTTAGGGTTTTGGAGGTAATTTCTCTTGGATGGTCAAATCATTAGAAAAACTTATATCCATATGTTCATAATCTTCCCCTATCCTTCATGTACCTTATTAAACACTTCCCATCACTGATATTCCAATTCTATTTTCCCACAAATCCTAGTTCTTGCTACAACTGGCATTTTCTAGGTTGGGCCTGTATTTTTCCCTTTTGGACCCCTTCCCCTCACTCGATCTCCAAAATTCCACTTTCCCCTACTTCCTAACATCCCTCCCTACTTCCAAAAATTTCCCCAAGAATTTAGAATCCCCTTATCCCCTTCATTTCGATTCTTTTCGACAAAATCCCTTGTTTCACACATCGGGATAGGTTTTACTCAAATCATGTTTCTGAGCAATCAAAGATGAATTTTGGAAAACTTGAAGAGGTTTTTGTCCACAACAGGCCAGGGAAGAAAAAAATCCTTCACTTTTTACACAGGTATAATGGTTTTGGATAAATGTCAAAAATACAATCGCCTCGGGATAATTGATGCACCTCTGAAGTGACCTTGGGAAAATCAATTTTTCTCCTAGCTTGGTTGGCCAAATAACTTTCTTGATAAGTCAAAGGATAACTAGACAAAAATATATTTTTAATGAGCTATCATGCGCTCAATTTGGAATTGAGTAAGGCATTCAAACATTGACTGCAACAGCACTCTGCCTTGAGGCAGCCTCATTTGGCACATTTTGACTAGTATTGGGAGATTTGATTTTTGACAATAAAAATGAACTCCAAATTGAATAATTCCAGTTGTAGTGGAAAGAACACTCAGGGACCGTTCCAACGTGCTATCCTGCACCTGATTTCAACACCAGGAAGGCCTCCAAACGCCTCTTAGAAAATGCACTACGCGTTCGGTCTGTGCGCTATGCACACAGGTGTGCGCTACGCACTGGGACTCACTGGCCAGTGTAAAAAAACAAAGGTGCTACACATACAGGTGTGCGCTATGCATTGGGTTCGAGCGCTACGCACTCAGTCACAGCCCCAAATTTTTTTTTTTTAATGCGACCAGATCTTGCCAAATTGACTCCAAAGCTTGCAAGTAGATTTTCCATGGCTTCTCAGTCAATTTTAAATTGTTTGTAGTGTGTTTAAGGTGGGAAATTTGATGTGTTGGGTGTAGAAAAGTGAAACCCTATGCACATACCAAAATCATTCCTTAGGGTTTTTAAAGACATGTGGGTGGCTTGGTGAAGATTTTCCCATTCTCCATTAGTGAAATACAGTCCCATACTCATTTGTAAAGTTTTAGCCAACATTGCAAAGGGTGCACATTACACTTTTTGCTCATTTGTCAAATTCCCTTGTGATCAAAGCAGTGACTATTTTATGCCAATCTACTTAAATAGAGCTATTATCACTGTGGCTTGTTTCCTATGATGCTTTGGTACACATGTAACATGTTTAGGTTTTGAGCATACATTGAACTTTTGATTTCACTACACCTATATCAACAAACATATTGCAGACATCTTGTTTTCAAAGCCATGTCAGACACAGATTCAGTTTATAAGCAGGAGGTAGAGGGTTTTGGTTTGAGAGGGTCAACATCCACTTAGAGAAGTCACTGGTGAAGGCCAATAGAGACAAAGACATGCTTCGTCATATGAAAACTCACTATTGGGCTCACATGCATGTTTGCAAAGCGAAAATGAAGATCCTAAAGAGGCATTTGAGTAAAGCGCTAAAACGTCGGAAAAAGCCCGATCCACTCCAAATTTTGGCCGAGGCTTCATTGTCGGGGCACAATACATGATAGAGGGTCTTCACTCCAAATTTGAGCAAATTCGAAGAAATTGTTGTGATTTTGAAAATTTTGTCCTAAAAACAGGTTTTTTGGCTCAACGCGTAGCGCGCCACGCGCGACCCATAAGATTGGGAGGTCCAAATCACAAATGGCTTGTCATTTTGTATTTTTCACGACAAATTATACATGCTCAGCTATTTCCAAAGCATTTAATTAAGTTTTGGGTGACCAAAAGGCTCAAAAACACCGTGCAAATCACCTTTCTGCCACCTTTTCCAACAGCAGGAAGTACCTCTGGGCGCATGCAGTTTTGAAGGGGCAAATGAGCTCCAAATTGACAAATTCCACTTGGGTGGGAAAGTAGACATCCGGGGCTTTCTAATGAGCTATCGTGAGCTCAATTTGGATGTCGTGAAGTTCCCCAAAAACAGGCTGAAATGTGCGTTATGCATAGGGATCAAGGGCGCTACGCATACAATTTTTGGTCCAGTTTTCATTCTTCAGCTCAGGAAATGAAGCCAGTTTGACTAGTTTTGACTTGTGATGTGATTTTTTCACTCCTTCTTGATGTAATTATTGGAACTTTATGTTGTTTTGACACTTATTTAACTATTCTAGATGATTCATTCATAAAATAGCAAAAATGTAATGAATGAATTGGTTTCCTAGCTTATAGAGGCAAGTTGTTTTGACTGCCTAGATTGTAGTGCTTAGTTTATAATTGGTTGAAACAGCTCCTAGGATGATGAGCTCGACCCCTAGAGGCAAGGGAATTTGTTGGCTTGCCTATATTATGTATTTTCTTAGTCATTTTCAGGGTTGGACTCTTGGGAATAGCTTGACACTATATTGTACATATCTTATCTGCATTTTGGCAAAGGAAAGACTAAGGTTTTGCAGCACTATTTGGGATTCATGTTTCTTTATGTGTTGATGGTGTGTTTCTCTCAGTACTTGTAAGTTGTGTATGTGTACCAATTTCCTTATTTAATCTTCTGCAATTAAAAAAATGAAGTGTTAAGGTAGAATTCATAAATTTGCTATGCTCTACCTTTAAATTTGTTTAATTTTCCATGTTTTCTTCAGTTTAAGGAGAATTCTTGAGACTTCCTTGCTCTTATTAGCTCCTCACCAGTCTGATCTACCCATCTCACTTGCTTTAAGGCATCAAAACAATCGCCTATCTTTCCCCAAGTAGACCTCTACAAAAGTTGTGCCTCATCCCCGCACCCAAAATTGCTTTCCCTTGAATTCAACAAAACCTCAAAAAATCAATTTCACAGTCTTTGTACTTCATATCTAGCCTAAAATTAGTCATCAATTCAGTCATCTCGACCTTGTTGATTATCTTTTGCCGAGATTGACCCGGACAGAGCCCTCTCCTGTCCTCGTAGGGCTAGCTACGAGGCTGAGCGCAGTTTGATGTAGCCTCGAGTTTTACCTTATTTCAGACTAAGGTAGATTTGAGTGCTAACATAGTGGCGACCATACTGGGGAAGAAATCTCAATGGTTTGCTTGCTGATGAGTTTGTTTCACAAGTCTTAGACGAAGTATGAAGTCACGCCAGGTAGCTTTCGAAACGCTCTTGCTATGCATAAGCGGAAGTAGATAAATGTTGCTTCAGTCGATCTCTGGTTAGCTTGTGGAAACTTGATTTGCAAATCACCCCAGTGCTTTTGTTCGTTCTAGACCTTTGGATGATTGAGTCTAGAAAACGATTGGCTGAATTATTTTAGTTCTTTTGATCTTCTGATAAACACACTGGCTTCAAAAAGACATACAAGAGCTAATCCAGATCCAAATCCACCTCCTATTTACGAAAATCCAAATTTGATTCGAAAAATCCTCCGTCAAGAAATCTCAGCGACTCCCTTGGTTAAATCTCATTCATGTCCTGCAATTTTTGAATACCTTGAAGAACTTGATTTCGACGAAAAGTTTGAATTGTCATTGTTTAAAACCAAGTCTGAAAACGCTCTTGATTCTATTGTTCCAAATCCTGACTTTGTTGCAGCTCTTGAATTTGAAAAGCACAATAAATTAATTGACAATTTTATCTTAAGGCACCTTCAGACCGACATCCAAGCTGCCAATCTTGCTGATTTCTTAGAAGCTGTATCTGCAAACATTGGATCCACTATCACGGAATCTACCTCTAGAATTCCTACTATGCCGCCTTTCATTCCCACCATTCCTGTGCAACCTATAATTACTTATTCTGAATCTGCAGTCAATTCCCCTCCTTCATCCCACATCGCTTCTCCTCCGCATACTCCTCATACAGCAACTACACCCACTCCACCAACAACACCTAGAGCAATGGCTGCTCGTTTCGCACCTCTTGCTTTACCTCAGCAATTGCATGATATGCCCGTGGGCTATCAAAGTAAGATTCCTTTATTTGATGGCACTCCTCAAAGTGTGTCCGCTCAGTAGCACATAGACAAAATGGAAATTTTTTGTGATTTATATGAGATTGATGAAGAGGATGTAACTATGCAATTGTTTGTGAAAACATTCGAAGGAGAGGTAAGAAAATGGTTCAGAGGCTTGGGAACTAGAAGTATACCTACGTTGGCTGAACTTCAGAAACAGTTTCTAGATTGTTGGGAACTCAGGAAGGATCCACTTTAGATCAATGTCGAGTACAATAATATCAAACGCAATCATGGTGAGTCTGTCCAAGACTACATTATTAGGTTTAATACAGTTTCTAATGCTATTCCGGATGATTTAAGACCATCTAGAAAATCAGCTCTTCTCAAATTCCCGGATGGCTTTGATTCGGAGATGGCTTATTCATTACAGGATAGAGATCTGCCTACTTTAGAAGATATGCAAAAGATTGTTGTTAATGTTGAGGCAAATCTGAATGAAAAGAGAGCACGGTTGAAGGCAGAGAAAAGAGTGACTATAAAGGAAGAATCTACATCAGAACTGCCTTAGCTTCGTGAGACGGAAAAAATGTTCAGAAGAATGAATCTTGAAAAATCAGAACCGCAGATTCGTAATCCAAATTACCGTGGCCAGCAACAACCTCAGTTCAGAATTAAGTAGCATGAACCAAGAGTACAAGAGTCGGCAGCCCAGCAACCGATCAAGATTGCTCTTTTGCATAATTTTGTGAGTCAAGATTTAGATGAAGATGTTGATGTAGTAGGGGACCAAAATCACTTCTTTACTCCTAATGATCTGCCCATTTACATCACTGAAGAAGAAGAGTATGGAGAAAGTTCAGGCGCCCAACAAGATGAAGATTTTATCTTAGCTAATGATGCAGATTTAGATGATTACCAAAGAGGATATTTGAATGACTTGTCCACTCAACAGAAGGAGTATTCATTGAGAAACCGCGATGTGTGGATCAATCCAATTCAGAAAAGAAAAGAAGCTACAACACTAAAGATGGATTCACCGATACCACAGAAGAAAGGAAAGGATACAATTGATCCCACAACTAGCAAGATATCAGCAGCAGAAAGGACAAATCAGGCAAGTATAATCAAAGATAGGAGAGAAGTTCCAGTCAAAGAAGTCTTAAAGGTTTCAGCATTTAGTTTTGAAAATGAAATTTCCAAATTAAAGGTATCTATTCCTTTGACTGAAATCATGAAAAACAGCAGCCACTAAGGTCAAGTCTCTAAAATTTTGAATTTTGATCCCATGTTCGACACAGTGAACGTTGAAGATGATCAGCCATAATTGCTTTTTGGGCTAGCATTGGATGGTGATTCCCCTGATAGTGATGTTCCTCCCTTTTATATCAGTTTGAGATTGCATGAATATGTTTTGCACAATGCTATGTCCGATTCGGGTGCTTCACACAATTTGATGCCAAAGGCGATCGTGGAAAAGCTGGGGTTAGACATTAAAAGGAAATATCATGATTTGTATTCATTTGATTCCAGCCGTGTGAGATGTATCGGGCTCATCAAATATTTGGTTGTTAGCTAAGACCAAATTCCAATGAAAAATGTCTTGATGGATGTGGTTGTGGCGGAAATTCCTCCATGTTTTGGTATGCTACTTTCAAGATCTTGAGGGGCTAAGTTGAAGGTTACTCTACAGTTAGACTTTTCTAATGCTACAATTCCAGTCTTCGGTCAAATGAGAAATCTATATCGAGAGCAAAAGACGAAATACATGATAACTAGCAAAGAGAAGCCAATCAATCATCCTGTAAATTATGTACATACAGATTTGGAGTCATTTGTTTTATTTGTTGATAGTTTTAATGATCTAGATAGTCAGTTAGATCAGGCGGAAGATATACCAGAGATCACTGAAAATTTCAAAGAAGTTCTACAAAAGTAAAGAGGAGAAAAGCAAGCTATTATGGAGCAAACAACTGAAGATAAGGGGCAGCAAACAGAAAAAACAGAGCTAACACAATTTCAACACTTGGAAGAAGATGAAGATGGTCTTTGGACCATGGATTTTGATGGCGCAGTAGGTAGTGATGGTGCTGGTATTGGTGTGTGGATTTTAAGTCCCTTTTCTGCTCAAGACAAAGTTCTAAGCAAGGTGAGAGTGCGTTCTCATAAACTAGCATTTGATTGTTCAAATAATGAGGCGGAATATGAGGCTCTCATTGCTGGCCTAAAGATTCTTAGAAAGCTGAAAGCGAAGAATATTGCGGTCTATGGTGATTCTGAGTTGGTGATAAAGAAAGTTAAAGGTGAGTTTCAGGCCAAGCATCCTCGTATGAGGGCATATCAAAATGCAGTCTTAGATATTTTGAAGTTATTTTCTGATCATACCTTGACATGTGTGCGTCGCATACAAAATGGTGTTGCTGATGGACTTGCTAAGGCAGCAAACAATTTAAAAATTCCAATGAATTCTAGCAACAAGTTTGAGATTCATGTGAAACATCGTCCCACCGTTCCGGACAATCAATGATGTTGGAAAGCTTTTCAAGATGATGAAGAGATCAATCAGTTTCTACAAAATAAAGGTAAGTTCAAAGATACCTCAATAGATACTGAACATGATGATGGTAGTGATAATATACAAGTAAATAAAATAGACGTGCTGCAAATTAAAGACAACATTATTCCTAAGGGATTGATTCCTTTAGAGGAGTTGTTTGACCAAGATGATGTGGCCCGTAAACCGACATTGAGACCAACTGAAAAGGGTGTTGAAGAGGTAAACATTGGGACAGCTGAGAATCCCAAGAGTGTAAAGCTATCAAAGTCATTGTTACCAAAGGTAAAAGCCTACTATGTGAAATTTTTATCTTTGTTTTCTGATGTTTTTGCATGGGATTACTCAGATCTAAAAACATATGACACGAATATCATTCAGCATACTATTCCTATTAAGCCAAATCAGAAGCCTTTTCGTCAAAAGTTGAGGAGAATCAATCCGAAGTTGCTGCCATCAATTGAGAAAGAGGTAAACAGATTGTATAAGTCAGGAATCATTGTGCCTGTCCGATTTTCAGATTGGATATCAAACTTGGTGCCCGTAGGGAAGAAAACAGGTGAGATTCGTTTATGTATTGACTTCAGAAATTTGAATAAGGTGTCCTTAAAAGACAATTATCCATTGCCCAAAATGGACCATATATTGCAGCGAGTAGTTGGAGCATCAAGGATGTCACTACTCGATGGCTATTCTGGATACAATCAGATCTTAGTGCATGAAGATGACCGTGAGAAGACAGCGTTCACCACTCCATGGGGAACATTTCATTATGCAAAGATGCCGTTTGGTTTGAAAAATGCAGGAGCCACCTTTCAGCGCGCAATGGACATGGCTTTCGCCAATGAGAAAGATGTATTTTTAGTTGTTTATCTTGATGACTTAACTTTGTTTTCAAATTCTGATGAGGAACATTTGTATCATTTGAAAATTGTTTTCCAAAAGTGCGGAAAATATGGCATTTAACTGAATCCAAAAAAGAGTCTTTTTGCCATGGATGAGGGAAAACTTCTTGGCCATATCATATCTAAAGACGGCATCCGTGTCGATCCTGCACGTGTTGAAGCTATTCAGCAAATTGAACAGCCCTGGAACAAGAAAGAAAAATAGTCCTTCAATGGTAAACTTAATTTTCTGCGTCGCTTCATTCCAAATCTAGCAGAGCATCTTAGAGAAATCACAAGCATGCTCAAGAAAGACAGTCAGGTAAAGTGGACCGAATAGGTGGTGAAGGAATTTAATTTAGTGAAGTTAGCTCTTTCTTCAACTCCTATTTTGATAAGCCCAAGCTACACTCAGGATTTTATTTTGTTCTCATTTGCTTCTGAGGACTCTTTGGCAGCTGTATTAATGCAGAAGAGGGAAGGTGTTGAAAATCCCATTGCTTTTTTCAGTCGTATTAAAAGAGATGGAGCATTGAAATATAACATCATTGAGAAGTAATCACTTGCGCTTGTAAAGGCCTTGAAAGATTTCCGTGTGTATATATTGCATTCCCATATTCTAGCTTATGTTCCTAACGCAGCAGTTAAAGATATTTTAGTATAGGCAAATCCAGAAGGCAGACGGGGTAAGTGGATTGCTGCGTTGTTAGAGTATGATGTAGAGATTAAACCCACCAAGTTGATCAAAGGTCAAGGACTCGCCAAGTTAATGGCTGAAACAAATTTGCAAGTTCTAGACATAAATTTGATTGCTGCCATGTCCGATGAAGATGAGGAGAATCCATCCGTTCAGGTATCTGAAATGTTTCTTTCTTCTCCTTGGTATGCTGACATTTTATATGTACTTCAGCATTTGTCTTCACCCCTCGGAATGCCTAGAAACAGAAGTAGAACATTGAAATTGAAGTTGCAAAATTCTGCATACTAGATTCAGCGTTGTTTTGGAAAGACCCTGGTGAAATTTTATTAAATTGTTTGGTAGAGGAGGAAGCCAAAAGAGTCGTGGAAGACTTTCATAGAGGGGACTTTGGAGGTCATATGTTTTGGAAGACCACAACAAACAAGATTCTAAGGGCAGGATATTATTGGCCTTCATTATTTTCAGATGTATATAAGGCTGTTAAAAATTGTCACGAATGCCAAATTTTCGAAGGAAAGTAGAAACTCCAGCCTTTGCCTCTCAAACCAATTGAAGTCAGCACACCTTTTCAGCAGTGGGGATTGGATTTCATTGGAGAAATTCATCTGGCATCATCAGGACATCATCGATGGATATTGATAGCCACAGACTACTTCACAAAATGGATTGAAGCAATTCCTACTCGACAAGCTACGGATGCGGTAATTATTTCTTTTCTTGAAACCAACATTTTGTCACGTTTCAGATGTCCAAGTAAGTTAATCACAGATAATGCAACAACGTTTAAGTCAAAAAGGATGATTGAGTTTTGCTATAAGTACAATATTAGCCTGGGATATTCAACCGCATACCACCCTCAAGGAAACAGATTGGCGGAGTCATCTAATAAATCTTTGGTCAATATCATTAAGAAATTGTTGGAAATCAGTAAAAAGGGCTGGCACAAGAAGTTGATAAATGCACTATGGGCTGATAGGGTGAGTCAGAAAAAGTCTATTGGCATGTCTCCTTTCGAGTTGATGTACGGAACAGACACGGTTTTTCCTACTTGGCTCGTTGTCCCGGTAGTCAAATTGCTTCAAGAAGTGGGTAGTGAGGATGATCCTATGCAGAGAAGGATTAATCAGATTATTCATTTACAACAGACATGGGAGGAGGTATTTCAAAACACTTGCAAGTTGCAGGAGCGCATCAAAAGGATTTATGACCGGAAAGTAAAGGCGGATACATTTCAGCTAGATGAGGTAGTTTTGAGATGGGATGCTCGACATGAAGACAAGGGAAAGCATGGCAAATTTGAAAATTTATGGAAGGGTCCTTAGAAGATTGCAGCATATCGTGGCCAAAATGCTTTCCTTCTCAAAGAAATGAATGGAGATGAATGTCCTGGAGGGCCAATTAATGGTCGGCTGTTAAAGAGATACTACTTTTGAGTATTTTCCGCTCATTTCATCATCATTGTACATATCATTCTACTTTTGTTCTATTGCACATGTAAACTAACTTATCATCTTCAGTCTGGGGCCCGAGGTGAAGGCTATAATTCTGAAAATAAGGTTAGTTAGTCGAGTCTAGTTTGGTCAAAGCGGTTTTTGTTTTTTCAGTCAAATTCTCAAGATTTTGAGTTGGAATAATGACTCCATCGCCCAATGGATGAAGGCACTATCTACTTTCCAGACGTCTATGGTTCTTGGCATCTCCAAGGAGCTACCATCCCCATTGGAGCCAATGTTAGAGTCGGTCTAGTTATCCCTCCGTCAGAGATCAAATCTGTTTTGCATTTCATGATTAGGTGTCCCATCAGTTTTGATCAGTTGCATTTCGTTAGGCATGCCATAACTCTGATGGAGTGGTTTGTGTCATTCATTCCCCTCGTGCATGGCACTGCTGGTTTAGGTTTAGTAATAAGTCTTCAAAGGTCATTTACAATCATGTTTCAAAATTTTTAGGCCTAGGTCTAGGGTTGAGTCAATTTTGTCTTGAAAAGCCTTAGAAGACCAGCAGGCCAGAGGGATGTCTTTGATAGATCATCACTTCAATAATTTTCATCTTGTACAGCTGAATTAGGACTTCTCTTCAAAACTTTGTTTTGAAGATAAGTCGCCATCTCATTTTTGTAAAAAATTTCAAAATTTCAGTTCTTCAATCGTTCAAGTGAAGCCTTGGTCTCCTTTGCTAGAGCATATCAGAGCTAACCCTGCGAAAAATTATCAGAGAAAATCATTATTTCAACCGATTTTAAAGGGGAAACCAAAAAGGTCAGAGTCTATTAATTTTGGAAAAGTGTCAATGACCAAACATAAGAAAATGGGTTTTGGATCAAGCAAAAATAAAAAAGGAGTCTATATGAAGATATTTATCCTCATTTGCAACCTCATTCCACATTCCAAGAGTCAAGAGCATCATTCTAAGGTGATTTTGTGAGTTTGTGAGCCAATTGCACCATTTCCAGGGTGCACGGTGCATCAGGTTAGGCGTGCAGCGCATCAGTGGTGCGCGGCGCATCAGGCGACAAAGTCCAATGCTATTTTACATGCGCGCGACGTGTTGGGTGAGGCACGCGACACATTGAAGTTTATGCCCAAAATTTGTCCAGCAAACACTCAAACACCTCTTCTCACGCATCAAATCACAGGTGGGTTTACATTCACAACTTGTTCTTTGTTTTTGGATGGTTTATGTAAGAGATAACGATATATTTTCCATGAAAAACCAAGTGTAAAAACCCTCCTTGTTCATTAATTTGCTGTAAGGATTTAAATGCCAAGATTGCTGTAGGGTTTTCAAAAAAAAATGTTAACCAAGGTTCTCATGTTTTCCTATTTCCTTTTGTTCACAATCCCCTATTTTCACCATTATTTTCCCCAATAATTCCTCACAAACCCTACACTATTTTCCCTCAAATCCTAAATCCCTCCCTTCTATTACAAGCATATAATCCCTACCTCATCCCAAAACCCTAAAACTTCAAGATTTCCATGTCCCTTCCCTTCCCTAAATTCCTTGTTTTATTTCCATTTTCCCCATTTCCCTAATGTTTTCCCTTTCCTAACAATTCCCTTATACATTTGTGTCCCCTTGGTCACAACATTTTGAGAAAAAGAAAAAAGTCCACAATCAATTCTGTACACAGTTGTATATCAGCATATATATATTCCAACTATTTTGTTTCTAAAGAACATGTCAGAGACCGAGTCACTATATGAGCAGGAATATGATAGTGATTCTACACTGGAGGTATCACAAAGGTGGCAAAAGTGGACAACATGTTAGGGAGGAGCCTACTTCTTTGACTAAATGACAAGCTTGCCCACTTGCAATGGATTGTTTTCGGCGCCAATCATGTTACCAATATTGTGAGATGATCTCACAAACTCAACATCATCGGGAACTAGTCTGTCTATTTTTCCTTAATCTACAGGATGGTCATGTAAACCTTGCCGGAGTGGATTTTACCTTGTCACTCGACACTATTGCTCAGGCCACCGGGATACCAAATGTAGGGGAGGAATGGAGCAAACACCAGATGCTAGACAGGTATTACTATGAGCCATATATCAAGCCCGGATATATTAGACACTTGACCCCAGCCTTTCCTTTCAGATTCCTGAAAGATGAGTTTGCACCATTGATGAAACTCATCATTCGGTATTTCAGCTGTGAGGGCAGATTCTCGCGTCTCTATGCGTACCATGTCCGTTTGTTGATGCATTTCACACGGGTACGTATGATGAACATTCCGTTTTTCATGTGTCGTAACATAGAGAGGATGGTGTATTTAGTACAGAGGAAGAGCCCGACACATCAGCACAGGAGCATATATCACTATGCATTGATCAAAATCATAGTGATGCATCAGTTGGCACAGCAGGGTATTGCTTGGGAGGATTTCATCTCCCGTGATTACTTTTCAGCGCTACAGCCTCCTCCAAAGATAGTTCATGATGAGGGAGAGCCTTCACAGCAGTTTGACATTCCTGAGACCGAGCATGTCGATGCTCCAGTATATGTGACATATCAGAGAGGCCACAGGGCCTTATTTGCATCTGCACAACGAGTACTATCTCCACCCGGGGCGGAAGGGGTCTCGTTGACATCATCGGCACAACGAGTATTATCTCCACATCATGTGGAAGGGGTCTCGCCTCCATCTTCAGCACAGGTACAGATTCAGGATAGGGGCAAGAGACCCATGGTTGATGAGGGTCCTTCAGGAGTTCAAGATATCGGTATCATTGATGTTGATGCTAGTTCGCCCAACTCAGAGCTCAAGGAGATCATCCGAGAGCAAAGGGCCAAGAATGAGTCGCTGCAAAAGAAATTGCAGATGGCTAAATGGGTGATCAACTACTTAGAGCAACACAACAAACAGTTGGAAGATGAGCATGAACTTTATGAGCTGCGGAAGATTCGGGAAGACCGGGAATTGGCTCGTAGGAGACTCGGTGATTTGACACCTATTGATCGGGAATCAATGCTCATCCGGGTGAACACTCATTTGGAGAAGTTTTTGGCGAAGGCAAACATGGACAAGGACACGCTTCACCACATGAAAACTCACTATTGGGCTCGCATGCATGTTTGGAAAGCGAAAATGAAGATCCTCAAGAGGCGTTTGAGAAAAGCGCTAAAACAACGGAAAAGGCCCGATCCACTTCGAGTTTTGGCCGAGGCTTCATTAGATGAGCATGATACATGATGGAGGATCTTCACTCCAAATTTGGGCAAATTTGGAGAAAATTTGTCGTTTCAAAATTTTTGGCTTGCAAAACAGGTTTTTTGGCTCTACGCGTAGCGCGCAGCGCGCGACCCATAAGTTGGGGAGGTCCAAATCAGAAATGGCTTATGGTTTTGGATTTTCATGATGAAATACACATGCTCAGCCATTTCCAAGGCATTTCATCAAGTTTTGGGTGATCAAAAGCTCAAAAACATCATGAAAATCACCTTTCTGCCACTTTTTGCACCAGCAGGAAGTACTTCTGGGAGAATCCACTTTTGGAGGGTCAAATGGAGACCAAATTGGAAAATTCCACTTGGGTTGGAAAGTAGACATCCAGGGATTTCCAACAAGTCAACCTGAGCTTAATTGGGATGCCGGGAAGTGCCCCAAAAGCAGGTGGAAAGGCGTGCAGCGCACAGGGCTCAGGCGCGCGGCGCACAGGGTTTTTTGGTCAAATTTTCACCTTCCAGCTCAGAATTTCGGCCAATTATGACTAGTTTCACCTCTTGATGTGGTGTTTGACCCAGCTTGATGTAATTTGATGTGTGTGATGTAATTTTGGCACATTTTTACTTGTTCTAGAGGATTCATTCCCTAAAAGGTGAAAATTAAATGAATGAATCAGTTTCCTAGCATATAAGGGTAAGTTGTTTGACTACCTAGATTTCAGTTCCTTGTTTAGAATTAGTTCAAACAGCTCATAGAATGATGAGCTCGACCCCTAGAGGCAAGGAAAGGGGTTAGGATGGTCTATATGATGTAATTTCTCAATCATTTTCAGAGGTTGGACTCTTGGGAATAGCTTGAGACTATATTGTATATATCTTATCTGCATTTTGGCAAAGGAAAGACCAGGGTTTT
>APFE030540271.1:52990-82356 GCA_000404065.3 Pinus taeda | reverse complement strand
ACATAAATGAACAATTCTTGGATGATACAAATGAAAAGACCTCCTTTCTATATATAGGAGTCTAAGGGGTCATAACATAATCAAATCCGACATAACAATAATAATGTAAGGCTACAATAATAACAATATGGGCACTACATGGGTACATCAATATAATAAGTGGGTTGTACTAATAACAATAAGGGGTTACACTAGTAGTATAGGGGCCTAACAAAGATAGCTATGGAAACTAAACAAGAATAGATCTAAACATGAAAACACAACTAATATCAATTTTTCCAACTTAAAATCTAACACTAGCAATTGCATTGGAAGGCAAAAACAGTGTTTTTGTGGCAGCAAGTATGCCTTGATCTCAGCTCATGGTCTCAAGGAGGGAGAGATGAGATCAAGGACTGCTTGATGGCCTTTTTGTAGATCTTTTCTATTACAAAACTGTCAAATCAACCTAAATCATAAAAAATTATCTTAATCATCAAAACAATCCTAAGTAACAAAGTAAGATTTTACCCTAAATACCAGAAATTATTCAATGAATGCAACAAAAACACATAAAAGTACATAAAGGAGGTACTGGCACTTGGGTTGGGCCCAACCCCAAGAGCTACAGCCTCCTAAGAAAGCTCAGAGTTGGTGCAAAGTGAAATTTATCTCCATTACTCAAAAAATAATCATGTTACAAAACTGTTTACAACAAGAGCTCGAAAATGAGCTGAAATGCAGAGCTGCCCTAAAGTGCGAAAAGAAATTGTTCAATATCCAAACTACCACGGCTTGAAGCCTTCCTACTTATGCACCACGAGGACTCCCAACAGCCCTCCTTAAATTTGGGAGGTTGGCTGCATAAAACTACAGTTAATCAGCCACTTCACAAGATTTGCTCGGCTACCCCTTGAAATCATCTTTGGTGGGCTGTTGAACTTCGAGCTGATGGTGGAGAACTCAAGGAAGGGGTCATTTAAGTTATCCCTCCCAACAGCCCCCCTTAACTTATGCATAATGGAATGTTTTACCCTGCTCCTGTACCTCGCGCCAGTTCTCAAGGAACTCACCACATAGATAGTTTGCCCAGTTGAATTGGACCCCTTAGACGCATTGCGCTACTAGTGCAACCACCAGTGCGAACACCTCATCCACATGACACTTCCGCATCACCTTCCCTACTAATGTCTATGTCGCGACCTTAATTGTATGTTGTTGATGCTGGAGATGGTGTACCTTCGCTTCTTCTTCTCCAACTTAAATTTCTTTTTCATGGCCTCCACGATGGCCAAATCGTCACTCTTTCCTTTTGAAATGTTCATCGAGCCCTCCCCTACGCAAGGGAATCGTGTAATCCTATGAATCAGATGGTATGATGGGGATGGGCTCCTCCGGCCACAAGCACCCATTATGCACCAAGCAAAGCAGCTGCCTGATGACAAAAATTGTCACTGGGGCACAGTGGTAATGCGACACCCATAGCAGGTTTAGCAACCCTACTTTCTCAACACCTCTAAGCCATTTGTGCAGCTCCAACTCTATAATTCCAGCCAACGCATCTATCTTCTAGTGCATTAGCTGCGTGGTCTCTAATGCAGGAGCTTTTCATGGTCCGCGAGGTCCCAATCTTCAAATTTTAGTATGAGCACCTGTCCCAAGTGTGCTCCTTCAAAAATAATGTTGTCAGGGAGTAGCAGAGTTTGTAGAGAACTCTTTCTCTCATCTATATCCTTGGGCACCTTTTCTTTACCCTTCCATAGAGGAACATATGCAGGTAACCTGGTGGGAGGGTCTACACCCTGGGGTTCGATTTCCATGTCTACATCCTCCTCCTCAACCAAGATTTCTTCAAACCCTTCCTCCTCATTGGCCTCCAGATTAATGGCCTTCCCCTTTTTCTCCATTGTGAGCTTGGCCCTTAGTGGATTTCTAAGCGAGACGCACACCGATATCATGGCCTGCTTATCCTTCTTAGGTCTCGGTGTGCATGGTGATTTAGGGATCTCAGTGACTATCCTGGCACTCTATGGGACTTCCACTTCCATAATTGCCTGCACGGCTTCCTTGGCAGTCATTGCTCCAATATCCATGACTTCTTCAAGTGTTGTGATAGTGTGATTCCACAATTCTCTCAGCATCTCTGGTAATTTCTCAAGTAATGAATTCATCTTTAGAATATCAAAAAAGTCTCAATTCATGAATATCTGAGCGCGCAACAACTCAATTCTCAAATTTTCAAGTGTTGTTTACTGGACACCCCTTTGTAATTTATAGCACCTTTTGAATTTGAATTCGACCGTTCCCCCCACATTCGGTCTATTAATGCTAGATTAGTAGTAGATTTTCAAGAATCTAGCCCATAAAGTTCGCCTTAAATGCCTGCTGCCTACTCCATTTGGTCTCAAACCAAGCATCACATCATGAATAGTTGCTTTAACAGTCACTTTTTGGCTTACCTTCGCACTGTCATGGGCCCTGTGACACTCCACTACTGTGCGCAGTCTTGACATCATGTAATCCCCGGGTAGAGTAGTTTATAGTCCTACGCCTCCTTTTAGCTTCTTGGAGCACTAATACTGTGCTTCGGTCAGCTAGTCAGGTAGCCGAGCCACCTTTGTATGGCTTCAAATGACTGCCATTCACTTTTCCTATGAAGGGCTTTCCATTTAACTTGACCAACTATACCATGCCTTCATTTGTAATCTTCTTAATAACATATGGCCCTAACCAGTGCATTCTGAATTTCCCCGGGAATTTATCAAACTTACTATCATACAACAAAACCATATCATTTACCTTGAATGTATGTAGCTTAATATGTCGATTGTCCCAAGCCTTTTCGCGCTGCTTTTGGACCTGCTAGTGGAATCTAGCCAAAAATCATTCTTCTTCAAGCTCTTCCAGTTGCGTGAGCCTCTCCTCCAGGGCTCCGCGATCTGTCATAGCTGTGAGCGTTGTTATGCACAGACTAGGCATGATGTATTCCATAGGCATTAAGGCTTCCACTCCATAGACAAGCTTGAAAGGTGTCTATCCCGTCAGTTTCTTGCATGTCCTCCGATAAGCCCATAATATTGCAGGTATGTGTAGATCCCAATCACTTCATTGCGCTTTGCATACCTTCATTAGTGCATTGCATACCTTGTTGAACATTTCATGTGATTTCTCTTCCTGTGTAATGTCTTCTTAACATTAAGAGCCATCTGCAAAGGTCAACCCCCTCAACACATGCTTATTGACCATGTATTTTAGTGCGAAGTGCATGCGCATCTGCGTAGATTGTGGCTCTTCTCCATATGCCTGTGTCCACTTGGCCAAATGTGTGTGTGGATCATCCTTCCCATCATACTTGTCTACTAGTCGCACCTTAGGCTTCCCAAATCGTGTGCACAACATTCTCCTACATTTGCGCCAATCATCAAAGATTCCTTTGTGCATACCCCGCATCTTGCAGGCGTAGCGCGTAGTACCCAGTCCAAGGCCTGGAAGCGTTGCTTTTCCAGCACCTCCCTTTCAAATGCATCCAAGAAGGTATATACCTCATTTAGACCATCATAAGAAGGCAGATCTCTTACTTCTATCGACACGTAGCCCAACGACCTTGTCATCATATTACAGTTCAGCATAGTTACCTTGTGTAACTGATTCTACCATCGTTCTACTTCTTCATTGGAATCCAAAGGGTAGGAACTCTCATGCTCCCATGTCATCCACCCATTTGTGGTGGGATTCACTTAGTCTTGGTCTCGTGATGTTATCTTGTAGATGCAATCTAGATCATCATCACTTTCATAGTCCCGGACCGGCTCCATATAGCGCAATCCTTCAGCAAGGTCCAGGGGTATAATTACGCATAATGACTTCTTTTCAAAGATCATTTTTTTCTTCTTTAGATTAATTACCTCATTCATGTCAATGGCCCAATCAATTCCTAGGAGCATGGGGTAGGGATTTCTGTCATCAACAATCTCTATTACTTCAAAATCTTCGAGCGTGCTCACTCCTTCAATATCCACAATTATTCCCTGCAATCACCCCATATGTATTATTTTCTGTTGATTTTCCATTCTCAGTTGAATTAGAGACCATTGCAGTGCATGTCTTCCCATTCACTCCCATGTCTACTTCGGTAGAACATTCACATATGATCCCAAATCCAAAATGACTTGATCCATATCATATTCTCTGATCTACGCGGTGAGTCACATTTCACGGCATGTCCTTGTCTTATGCTTTCTGATCTTCAGGACTACACGTGGTTCTCTTGGGGCAATCCCAGCGCATCTGTTGATGAGTTCTTGTAACCCTTTCATAGACATACTGTCGCGTAGTAACTTCATATATGTTTCAAGGAAAGTTCTCATCATGGATGGGTCCATTTCCAGCTTCGGTTTATCTTTGCTTCCTGAAGTGGAGGCATCAACGAAGCTCTTCTTGGCTTCCATGAAGGTTTCCCAAGCGCGCTCCAAATCAAACTCTGCTTCCTTCGTGAGAGATTTACAAACCCAAGTATTATCTTCTGGTTGTTTTCCTTTGTCATCTCTCATAGCAATTCCACTTTGGAGCACAATGTTTATATTCGGGTCTTCCTCGCACGGCTTAGACCTCATCATCTGCAAGTTCTGAGTTGGGGGAGGTGGTAGTGCTCCTTTGTCACGTATCCTAGCTATCAATCTTCTATCTCATGATCAAATAGTGTGCATTACTTGCATGATGGGCACGTTGGATTGGTGCAATTGTAGCCATAGTGTCCTCGCCCTCCGCAATTGTTCCAAATCAACTGTCCGTAACCTCTACTAGGTCCTCCTCTGCCTTAGCCACATCCACGCCTCTGAAATCCTATTTGTTCCATTCCTGCATTTTGGTCAAGGATCCATGTTTCGACCTAAACCCTGTAGGTGGGGGTTCTATCCATCATCAAATCATAACTTCTGCAGGTACGCTCGTCATGTCCCACCGACCTGCAAAAGTTGCAGAACAACTATTGGTGAATTTTGCATATACTTTTGTAACAAGTGACAATTGTCCATGGCATGTTTTCCAGCTATTTAACAGATCATGCACCATAAAGTAGGTGCCACACTAGGTCCTGCTTGAGCTTTCGACCTTAAAGGTATCAATCCTCCTCCTGCAAGGTAATTTGTAAAAATCGAATAGTGGTCTTTGTCATGACCCTGGCTCTTGCATTTTATGCACCACACTTCTTCGTGCACTTCAAGTTGAACCATCCTATCCTATTTCAGACTCTGAATGTAAAGACACAAATTCTTCAACTGCACATGGATTTGCTGAAATCCCAAATTAGGATCTTGCATCAGGGTCTCATGTAGCCTCATAATGATCTCTAAGGCCTCTATCTGAGTTATTATCTTCTACTGCGATAGTGCACTCCTGAAATGTGGTAGTAGTGAAGCTAAAAACCACTCGTGATGCGGTCCATCTGTCATATTCATATTTACTTCGTGAATCATACATTTCAGCCTATTATCCAGCTCCCAAGGAGTCTCACCTGGTAGCATTGTAATCTCTTTAAATCCGATGATAGATTGTGCTTTAGATTTAGACCTACTAAATTCTCTATTTAGCACTGCTTGGATATCCATGACTCTGGCATTCAGGTTATCATTGGATTACTTAATATATTAGGTCAAAACGTGATCCTACAGGGCACTAACCAGCATCATCTTCTTTATATGGTCATTTGTAACACCTTGCGCTTCCCATACAGCCCTTAAAACGAACCGAAATTGGTCTAAATCTTCATTTCCCAAACCTTTGAACATAGGCAACTTCACTGTGCTTTCCATATTGAATCGCGGTGGTGGTGGAGTTGGTATGGGTGAAGATGGAGGTGATGGCAGTGAAGTTGGTGGTGGTGTGGGTGGAGGTGGTATTCATGGGATTATTTTTCTTATCATATGAATAACACTTCAAGAAGATACCTTCGTGATCTCTTCCTCGTCTCCTCATGGAGGTGAAATCAAGGGGCTATTTTCTGGACCTTTATTTCCTTCGTTCCTATAAGCTTTTTCGCTTCACGTAGCCCTGAACATCAAGGTAACTGCATAACCTACTTTTCGTACAACAACATTTTAATCCAAGTATTCAAAGACTTTACGTACTTACCTCGTAGTCCTTTTAGAAAGCGTCACTCTGCCTCATTGTAGTTGACTAAGGTGTCAATCGCGAACTCAGTAACAAAACCTCCTATAATACAATCGAGCCAATGATCGATGACACATTCGATCGTTTCCTCTGATGCTTCCAATCTCCGCACCAACTCTAGGGTCCACACAATAGGACCATCAAGTTTCTACCTTCCTTGGCTATCTACTAGCTTTGCGATCTAGTCGTATAGCTCAATAGAAGGACATTAGAATTACAAAGTTGACCAAAATCTGGGCTCTAAGCCCCAAAACTTCCCTTGGGGGATCTTGTGCCCAACATGCGCCTTCATCAGTAATGCATCAGGAGATGATGGCATTACGGACTCAGACTGGTATTTCGAAAGAAATGGATGGTGGTAATGGTGGATGTTCTGACAGTGCTAACCAAGCACCCTTCGCTTAAGGTGTGCTTGTGTGTGAAAATTTTTAGGTTTATTAATTAAGCCTAGATTGTGTTTGAAAAAAGAAAAAGAAAAAAGATTGTTGAAATATTGTAAATCAACTGAAATTAAAAACAGAAAATAAACAACAAACCAACTATCTAAACCCCTTCAAACTAGGTTTGCAAACACTATTCTGGTTGGTGGCAAAATCAACTAAAAACACACTAAAATGCAAAGAGATCTAAGTGTCGAGGTGACTGTGATCAAATGACACTATGTTGCTGGAAAGTGGTGCATCAACAGCCAAAAACCAGTGAGGAAAATAGCTGCAAAAGATAGGATGATGGGTGTGGAACCTAGGGAAAACAGTGGAACCCTAAGGCAAATTACCAGAAAAACGTTCAAGAGGGAACTTTGGGTGGAAACAACCTATCTTTAAAGATCTGAAAAGGAAAAGTATAGATCTGAAATGTATGGCTAAAAACTCTGCAAAAACTCAAACTTATTACTCACCTGAAACTCCTCCTACAAAGGTGGAAGAGTAGTTGAAACCCTACGGAGTTAAATTCCACTTCAACGAGAAAAAAAGAGTATATAAAGGCCTAAGAGGGCTAAGACAGTGGTCAACCAACCCAACATAGTGCTCTCGACAAAACCATAAAATGGATCAAAACAAATTCTGGAAACCCTAAAATCGCAGGTACTGACTTGATTCGGGGGAGATCACACTTCTTGGGCCAAAAAGTGCATTATATACCTCCAGATCACAGGTTTGGGGCTGAAAAGTGTGATTTCTGCTCCTCAGTTCTCAGGCAGAAAGTCGTGAAAAAATTTATCATCTCTGGTGTGATTGGTTCCTGTGACCTGCAGAAATAACCAAAAAACTTTTGAAAGTGTGAAATTTGACTGATATATGGTTAGAATGCTAGTAAACAACATTAAGAGACTAAAAAGAAAAAAAAAAACCTAAGCTGAAAACTGAAGGTCGCCTAGGTTTCTGAATCCAAATTATAAATGCGGTGGAGTCACCATTTGTTGGTCGACAAATACATAACTAACTCCCCAATGGAGTCGTCATCTATTGTGTATATTTCTTCTCGAAGATGTACAAAAAGAAACTACTTTAGACTGCGGATAACAAACAACCTCAACAGTAAAAATGGTTGTAAAACAATGTGGATCTGCAGCAAATGATAGAAACAAAACCTTCCAAAGTCCTAATCTATGAAAAATAAATATTTAAACAACAAAATGCAATAAGAAAATTAGTGCAAATAACTCCAATAATCCAATGGAAACCAGATACAAAGAACATATTTTATTAGATGACACCTGTGAAGGGGACAAATAATGCTACCAGTCCCCCTCTATGGGATGGGTTCTTGGCTATCCTCAATGTCTTCATCTTTGTATAGTCTCTCTTTTCCCTAAAATGTGTAAACCCAGCGAACAAAATGTTTAAACTCAATGGGAACTCAAAAGAAAAATGAAAATGGTGAGCAACAATGATAATAATCATAGCTGCAGCAGTGAGTGCAACAATGAAAAAGATCAAAACTAAAGAATGGATCTAAAACCCTCCAACTTATAACAAAATATTAGGTTATCCTCGAATAATAGAAAATAATAAAATCTTGTTAACCAAATTCTAGAAGTAACTGTTTGGAATATTTTATTATATTTGGTTGGAGGGAAAAATATTTAAATTGGTTAAATACTTTTATTTAGAAATAATAAATAAATAAATGATTTATTTATCATCTCAAGGAATGTGGTTAAGGAATAATAAACAAATAATTATTTATTTAAGTATTCCTAGGGGATTTAGTCAAACTTGACAAGGAATAATAACTAAATAATGATTAATTAATTATTACTAGAGAAAAATAAGAAAAATAATGATTTATCTATTTATTTATCATGACTGGGTCAAATATGGCAAGGAATATTAGTTAAACAATGGTTTAATTAATTATTACTAGAATATAATTAAATAAATAATGATTTATTTAATTATTCTTCATGGGTTTAACGAGAAATAAGTTAACAAATGTGGTTTATTAAGAAATTTCTTATAGTGAACGCAATTTTACTATGGTAAAATTGGCCCTACATGGTGTACTTCAATCCATCTAGTAGGTTATGGCTAGATGATAAATTTTTGGTGATAACAATTTTATAATCATAGTTTCAACCATACTAAACTTTGTAATTTATAAAAATATCTTTGCATTTTTTCAAGTCGTTTTACATGCAATTTCATATCTATAATTTTGTTTTAAGTTCACCAATACATAATCTATAGTAAATGTTATTTCATAAAAATAAACATCATGATGATAACCATCTAACAAACATAAACATCATCTAAGATACACATTCAAATTCACTATCATTATCTAATTATATATGCCTCTAACACATATAAAGGTCATTAACTAGCACACAAATCTAACAAACAAATAGGGCATCATCATCGTAATCACATCTAACAAAAAAAACATTGTAATCAAACATCATCACCACACACATCCTCAAATTAATATAAATCTCATGTCAAATAAATGCTATCACACACAGATCTATATGCAAGCACATTTAATGAACATATCTAACATGCCCTAACAATATACACATCAACACTAACATGTAAATTAAGTACATAAACATGAACAAAACTCCATAATGAAAGTGAAATTGTCAACCTCGGAGGATGCGTAAGCAGGCTCGAACAAATTAAACCCCCACCCAATAAGACTAAAATTGAAAATCGACTGTTGATATTTTGAAAACACTAATATTACCTTTGTCATATGTAGGCTCATCTGGTGTGAAGAGAATGTTGGGACACCGTCTCCAATCCATACCCACGTTCGGAAACAACAATAAGATAGACACATGGTCATCCTCACTAGCTAGTAGCGCTAGTGCCAGGGCAGAAATCCTAGCTGTATATTCCAACAAGCACCTCTTAGGCATCATCTAACTCCACATGTGCATCTGCACCTTAGTCATCGGCCTAGGATGGCGATGGTCAACTATAGGCCTCATCTTTGTAACCTCTCAAAAAATAAATAAAAAATCTATGAAACAAAAGGGAATTTCGTCCTCCTATGTATCATCACATAACATCTATCTAAATCCCTACAAAACCACCTCAAAAAAATGCCATACCACCTAATACATCATGGCGCCTACATCAAAGAATCAACATAAAACAGAAGAGGGAAACTAATGCACTACCCATCACTAGTATAGTGTGCAATTGAAATCACGAATAATGAGAGGCACCTAACCTCCTGTATGGAAAACTAAGAAATCAGTAATTTTGTGCCATGGACCTGTAAATATGCTCGACGAAATACATGAACCCCAACATATCTCTAAGAGTGGACAAGCTGACTCTCTACTACAACCCCATGGGGGACATCAGGGAACTCGAGAAAATCCTCCCCTCTCTTGGATAGGCCAATGATACAATATATATCCTCCTCAAAGGTCATAGACCACATGTTAGGACTGACAAAGAAAGACTACTAGTGGACATTCCACTGACAGATTAGCTGTGTCAATCAGCTAGATTGCACCTTCGACGATGTAGCCTCCTCATAGTACTTAAGGAGGCTTACATTCCTCAAAAGCATTCAGGTCATTGGGCTAATAGGGTGAGGGCTTAAATCCCTCTCCCCGCCTCGTGCCTCCCATGGTTAGATCATATTGTATTAATCCTCCATTTGCTCGTGCTCCTGCTACTATTCCCAATGTTGATGTCTCTGCAACATGATTGACATATAAAATACATCAACTGCATAAATAAAACATTAAATAAAAAAGGAAAGTGTTTTGATAAGTATGGACATATAACTTTCAATTAAAAAGAAAAAAATCATCCCTGGTGTGCCCAAAAAAAAATAGTGCACCATACAAAATAGCACCAGCATCAATGCATACATACATATGATGCACAAATTTTGGTCCCCATAAATACAATTTCAATGTGATGGGTTGACAACCTTATGAACTCGTGTGTATGCATAACATTTTCGTACCGATACAGAACGTTTAGGTTATAGAATGCACCGAGCTATATTTTTTTAATATTATGTTTTTTATCTGGTTGGTAAATATAAACTCACTAGGAGTAACATAAAAATGTACAGTATTATTACAATACTTTTCCAAGATCCTAAATGTATTAGCATCTTTAGGATTGCTCACAAGAGGGGCTACAATGGAGATTAAATTTTCTAGTTGTGCGCACATAGGGATTGATGATAAGAGGAAGACCTAACTGTACGGATGGCATCCATTGGTAGGGTTTGGTCAACACCTAGCCCATATTTGGTAGCAAGCGGGTGCTTATGGGGATTTGCACAATACGGAAGCCGTTGCAGTTTAAACTGCATTTTTGTAAGGGAGGAAAACCTTTTCAGTGTTTTTCTTGGCTAGTTATAAATTGCACATACCTTTTACCAGGGGATAACTACTATAGGAGAGGTTATTTTTTACTTTTACTATTAGGAAGAAGAAATGGTCAGCCCGAGGGATTATGTCAATCTAGAGCCCAAGCCAAAATAAATCCTAGCATTCTATGGTTTGGGGCAAACTCAATAGAATTTGGACAAGTTAAACTCTATTGGCTTCTTAGGGCCTGACCCAGGTTCAGAGGTTATTTAGCCAAAAAAATCCCGGTACTAGCCCTTTCAGCGACAACCCATGAAGCGCGGACTGAGGTCTCACCCGAAGTAGTATGGGAGGGTGCTAGAACCAGGTTTCCGCACCCTAGAGATGTCTAATGGTATCAAGTGATCCGCAATTCAACCCTGTGTGCACGTCACCATGCGCACTT
Source organism: Pinus taeda (assembly GCA_000404065.3). NCBI lineage: Eukaryota > Viridiplantae > Streptophyta > Pinopsida > Pinales > Pinaceae > Pinus > Pinus taeda. The sequence continues at coordinate 70,975 of APFE030540271.1, read as the reverse complement.
ACCCATACCTCACAGCCAAAGATGTTGCCTTTGCGCAGCCCTATTCGAGGACCGAATAGTGTTATTATCCAACTCCTTACTCACAGCCCGATATTAGGTGATTAACTGAACTTATTTATATCCTTTTAGTTATACTTAACAATGTTCACAATTCATATAAGTGCGCATAGTAAATAAATAGTATAATTTCAAGTAATATCAAACATGTAATAACTTAGAACAAATACATAGGATTCAGATAAAACTTCTCTTTATTATTTTCTTCCTTCTATTACAGACTCAACCTTATCCTATGCACTCAGCTGTAGGGGTTCGCGTACTTAGCTACAAACTCTACTAGGCCTCTACGCACTCAACTACAAAGCCTCTTCCTACTACTATGACCCAAGACACTTAGACTCTTTCTCTATGCTCTACTATTGTATTCTATCCCTTCATTCCTTAGTTACTTTACAACTTAGAGCCTCACCCGATTTATAAAATCCCATGGTCCATGAACCATGGGTAGTCCGAAACTACATTCAAAACTTAGGGCAGATAGCTCTATAACTCTAACATACAATTCGCGCTCTGTGCCCACATTTCACAGAGTTTTTACAACAACATTACTCAAAACTTGGGCTTTGAGCCCCAAAACATGTTGTGGGGGGATTCCATGCCCAACAAGCCCCCAACACAAACATCATGACTCGTCCTCGAGTCACTATGTCGACACGACGATCTTGGCACGGAGTCCCTCCAAATGATCCCTAATGGTCTTGATGTCTACAACGCACTGAGCTGCTGCTTGCTAACCCTGTTGCATTCTATCTTCGAAGACCTCTATTTCTGGCATATTCCACTACATCTGTAGCCTTCTTCTACTCTATGAATTTCTGTGTTGCTTTACTCACTGCCCTTACTTCAACTATTGCTTTTTCGTTTCACCTTTTCTCTGCTAGTTGGGTGACGTGCAGCTTGGCATCATCCTTCTTTTTCTGTGTTACTGCTTTCTCTAGTTTTGCGAAATCTGGGGCATGCCACTTGGGAGGCCATGTCTCCAATACAATAAACATCGTGTCGTTAGTGGCTACAAATGGTAGCTTTGTCCATTGCTACTCTGAATCCTTTCACGCCCTGATGTATATGTTATGCCTATCCACCTTGAAGTCTGCAAAACTTTGCAGACTATTGTATCGCAAATCTGTTTTGCATCATTGGTGGCCCAAAGTGAAGTGTACTTCGTGACCTCTGGTAATTCTAGGTCAATGTTCAAGAACTAACTATCCTCCAGTAGTTCTCCCGCTACCATTAATATGGATAAGAGCAACCACGCGTAGTGGAAGGTCTTACCCTACTCCTGGGCCTCGTGAAAGTTTAACAAAAACTCCTCGCAGAGGAACTCAACCCAGTTGAACTAGACCCCCTCCATGCATTGTTTGGCCAATGCGACCATCGATGCTGGTACCTCATCGATGCAGCATTTTCTCATCACTTTACTGGCCATGATTTGAGTTGCTACGCGCACCCCCTTATCCTTGATGTTGGAGATGGCATAGCCCCTCTTCTTTTTCTCTAGCTTATACTTTGCCTTCATGGCTTTCGCGAGAGCCAAATCGCTCCTTTTTCCAGCTATAGTCGCTGGGTCCTTTCCCTTACAGGGGAGCTGAGAAATACGGTGGATGAGGTATGTTATGATGGGAATAGGCTCCTCCATCCATAGATTCCCATCATGCACCAGGAAGAGTAGTTGCCTGATGGTGAAAGTGGTGATGGGCGTGTGGTGGAAATGTAGTATCCATAACAAATGCAGCAACCAGGCCTTTTCCACACTGCACAGCCATTTTCATGGCTCTAACGTTACCACCACCCCCTCCGTATTCTATTTCATCAAATTCACCATCTCTAGGTGCAGGAACTTCTCACTGTTCGTGAGGTCCCAGTCTTCAAATTTTATGGTGGGCACACAGCCTAGGTGCGAGCCCTCAAATACAATGTCATTAAGGAGGAGCGGCATCTAGAGTGAACTCTTTGTTGCATCTAGCTCCTTCAGTACTTTGGTTTTCCCTTCATGGAGGGACATATGTGGGCAGTTTTGCTACAGAGCACAATGGTTGGATGTCCTCCTCCATGTCTTCTTCTTCTATGGTGGCAATCAGGACCTACAAATATTCTTCCTTCTCTTCTATTTCAATCGTGACTGCCTTCCCTTTTTCTTCCATTGATAACTTGTTGTGTCGCATATTCCTCAAGGACATGCGTACTGGTCCCATTGCCTACTTATCCTTCTTCAGCCTCGGTGTTTGTGGTGATTTGGGGATTTATGTCACAACCCCAGTACCTTTGGGAACATCATGTACCATGGAGGTCTCTGCGGCCTTGTTGGTGGTTCCTTCTTCAATTCCAAACCCATCCTTAGTGGTTGTCATCATCTCTATACAATATTTTGTCTCTTGCATACTTAGGGGCATAATTATCACTCAGCTCTCAACACTCTGTGCTCTGCTCAAGGGCTCAATTCTCAAATGACTAAGTGTTGTTTGCTGGCTAGCCCTTTGCATTTTATAGTGCCTTTTGAATTCAAATTCAACCATTCCCCCCAATTCGAGGCCATCAATGCTTCCTTGGCTGAAGATTTTCCCAAATCTTGCCCATAACTCATGTCTTAAATGCTTGTCACCGCTCCATTTGGCCTCAAATCGGACATCTCTTCATGAACAGTGACACCAACGGTCACTTCCCATCCAACCCCCACGGTAGCATAGCCCTCCATGCATGGTCACAAACCCTGTGACATTCTGCTCCTGTGCGCACCTCTCAGAGCACGCAGCTCCCAGGCAGAATAATTTATAGTCCCATGCTTCCTTTCAACTGCCTATAGCTCTAAGATTGCCCTTCCTACGGCTAGTCAAGTGGTCGCACCATCTATGTGGGTACCTTTCTTTTTCGTGGTTCACGAAGAATCCTCATCTGCCATTGTGGTGATCAACACCACGCACTCTACTATTTGCAAAGCGCTACCCTGGTTACTGTGTTTAGTGATATGCAGTCCCAACCATGGCAACAGAAAAACCAATTCTCGGCTATAGTCCTCCAATTCGTCAGTATGATCGTACGCACCTTGCCTTGCCCTTCTGGGTTTATCGATAAGAAATGCTTCCTTTATTTCATTTTCCAGCCTCTTGACCTTGGCATCCATTAAAGCGCTTTTCTCTCTTAGTCATACCCAGTCTTTTTCAAGTTTGCGAAGTCTAAAGTTTCCCTGTTGAATTTCTTCCTAAAGTCTTATATGTTTTGTTTCTCGTGGCTATGTGATTTCTCTATTATAGGCTCCGTGCACTATCGAATCTATGGGTGTTGTTACGTGCGGATTCATCTTTGCATGATCCTTAGAGATTACAGTCCCTGCTTCATTCTGTAGCTTTGGAATTGCTCTCGCGGTCTAGTTTTTGCATATGGTCCTATAGGCCCGTCAAACCACTAGTATGTGCAGGTCCCAGTTAGTGTGTTTCACCTAGTGGACCCTGTTCAGCACTTCGCACACTCTGTCAAATGCTTCACTGCAGATAATCTTTGGTGCACTTCGTCTTTCCCACTGTTGTGTTTTGTTCCTATTTTTCATCATGGGGGCGGTGTGCATTTGTGCAGGCTCCATGCCATACGTCTATACCCATCTGTAAAGGTGGGCAAGCAAGTTGTTTCACCCCTCATAGCCTCTTTCATCTGGAGCTGGGGTTTTCCAAATCATACAAGCATCCCCCTTCTACATGGCACCAGTCCTCGAAACCCTAGTGGTGCATACCCCACCACCTTGTAGGCGTAGCACGTAGTGCCCATTTCAGAGCGTCAAAACACTATTGTTCTGGCACTTCGCTCTCAAATTTGTTCAGAAATTCATCCACCGTTTTCAACCCATCATACCTAGGTAGATTCCTTATCTTTGTCGTCACGCAGCACATTGATCTTAACATCATGTTGCAATTGAGTGTAGTTACTTCTTGTAGCCGATTTTGCCATCGTTCTATTTCTTCGTCCGAATCTAAAGTGCAAGAGCTTTCACACTCCCACGAAATCCTACCATCTTCTGTTGGATTCACCCACTCCTACTCTTGAGCGGTTATCTTGTAGATATATTCGAGATCGTCATCACTATCATCACCGTGCACCGGTTCTGTGTAGCGCGTTCCTTCTGTAGGCTCTAAAGGTACCACTACGTGTAGTGACTTTTTCTCAAAAATCATTTTACGCTTCTTTAGATTTATTACTCTATTCATATCAGTGGCCCAATCTATTCCTAGCAGCACAAGATAGGGATTGTTGTCATCGAAAATCTCTATCACTTCGAAATTTTCCAGCGCACTAGCACCTTTGATATCTACTATTATCCCCTGCAATCTTCCCATCGGTATGATCTTCTGCTAGTTTTCCATTCGTAATTGAATAGGAGACCATTGTAGCATGGGTCTACCCATGCGTTCCCATGTTTGTTTTGGTAGTACATTCGCATCCGATCCGAGATCCAGAATTACTTGATCCATTTCATACTCTTTGATTTTCGCAGTCAATCTCATTTCCCTTCTTGCTCGCAATGCATGCTTTCCAAGTTTCCAGACTACGCATAGTTATCCTGACCCCGCGCACCTAGTGATAAGTTCCTACAATCCTTTTACAACCTTGCTGTCACGTAACAGTTTTATGTAAGTCTCCAGAAAGGTAGTGAGGATTGAAGGATCCATCCCTGGTTCTAGTTGATCCTTACTACCTGAAGTGGAGGCCTCCATGAAGCTCTTCTTAGCTTTCATGAATGTCTCCTTCACGTGCTCCAAATCAAATTCAGGTTCCTTTGTAGGAGCCTTGCAAACCCACACACTTTCTTCTGGCTGCTTACCTTTGTCATCTCTGGTTGTGATACCACTTCGAAGCACTATGTTTACATTCAGGTCCTCTTCGCGTGGCTCAAACCTCGTCATTTGTAGGTTCTGAGTCGAGGGAGGCTGGAGTACTCCTTTATCGCGCAACCTCACTATTAGTGTAGGGAAATCCTTCATCTCATGATCAATTTGGGTACAGTATAAACATGATGCTCTCATTGGATTCATACAATCACAGGCATAGTGCCCTGGCCCTCTGCAATTGTAACGAATTAGTTGTTTGTGGCCCCTTCCTGGTCGCATTCCACCTCAACCTCATCCACACCCTTGAAATCCAATAAGCGCCATCCCTGCATTCAGATCGAGGGCTCACGTTTCGGTCTGCACTCTATATGCAAGGGTCTAATCCATCACCAGCTCATAACTTCTACTGGTGCACTCATCATGGCCTACTGACCTACAGAAATTATAAAACAATTTTTTGGACGTCTGCGTATACTTCTGTAATAGGTGATAGTTATTTGTAGTGTGTTTTCCTCCTATCTGACAAATTGTGTACCATAATGCAGGCACCGCACTCGGTCCCTCTTGTTCTTTTGGTCTTAACGCCATCGATCCTCCTCCTTCCAAGTAATTCGCGAAAACTGGACAGTGGTCCTTGTCATGCCCCTGGCCTTTACATTTTATGAACCATACTTCCTTATGTGCCTCTGGCCGAGTTGTCCTGTCCTATTTTAAACTCTACATTTCCCGACACAAATTTTGTAGTTGCGCGTGGATTTGTTGGACTCCCAGACCAGGATCTTATATAGGGGTCTCGTGCAATCTCATTGAAATCTCCAAAGCTTCGGCCTGGGTGGATAGCTTTCGTTATGACAATGCCATCCTTAAATGCAGTAGTGACACTACAAACCATGTGCGGTGTTGTCTGTCCGTCAAGGTCATGTTAGCTTTGCAAATCATACTCTTCAGTCTCTAGTCCAAATCCCATGGGGTCTCACCTGGAAGCATTGTGATTTCCTTGAACCCGATAATCGACAGTGTCTCTGATTTAGGCCTGCTAAATTCCCTGTTCATCGTAGCCTGGATATCTATGATCCTTACATTTGGATGGTCATTAGAATGCTTAATGTACCACATCAGTGCATGATCCTATAACACGCTTACGAATGTAGCCTTCTTTATATTGTCATCCACGACTCCTTTTGCTTCCCATAGAGCCTTTACTACGAACCAGAATTGGTTCAGATCTTTGTTCCCTACTTCTCTGAATACTAACAATTTGATCACACTCGCCATATTGAACTATGGTGGTGGTGGAGGTGGTGTGGGTGGAGATGGGGGTGACGATGGTGAAACTAGTGGTGGTGTAGGTGGGGGTGGTATGCGCGGAATTCTCTGCCTTATCAGACTGATTATGCTTCTCGGAAGAAACTTTCGTGACCTCCTCCTCGCTCTCCCGTGAGGGTGAAATCAAGGGACTAGTTTATAATTATTTTCTACTTCTGTTTCTATAGATATTCCCACTTCGTGTAGTCCCAAACATTAATTTATTCGCATAAATCGCTTTTCACATGGTATCCAGGTATTCAAAGATTTAATGTACTTACCTCGTGGTCCCTTGAGGAAGCGACATTCCACCTCACTGTAGCTAATGGTTGTATCTACCACAAACTTGGTGATAAATCCGCCTATAATTTGATCGAGCCAATGGTCCATAGTGTGTGTGATCTTATCTTCTGATGCTTCTAGTCTGTGCACCAATTCTGGATTCCACGCAATTGGTTTGTTGAGCCTACACCTTCCCTGACTGTCTGCTAGATTTGCATTTCACTCATACAGCTCAAAGGGGAAGGACGCAAAGAAAATTTCATGGATATTCACATATAAGTAGCACTCTAACCACTGTTACTTTGATACTCGTGGATTCTTGTTTTCCTGTGCCGCGAACTCGTGAATCTTCCTATCCAATCACCCTTCAATTTCTTTTTTTGTTGGATTCCAGTGACATGACATCAAACATACCTTATGTAGATCTTACAGTCCAAGCAACGAAACCATGTGTTAGCTTGTTGGGGCCTAACCTAGGTTCAAACGTGATTTAGCCAAACAAATCCTAGTACTACTGGCCCTTTTGGCTATAGTCCACGAAGCACGCACTAAGGTCTCACCCGAAGTAGTGTGGGAGGGTGTTAGAACTAGGTTTCTGCACCTTGGACATGTCTGATGGTATCAAGTGGTCCGCAATTCAACCTTGCATGCACAACGCTACGCGCACTTACCCGTACCTCACAGCCTGAGATGTTGCCTTTGTGCAGCCCTATTCAGGGACCAAACAATGTTATTACACTAGTCCTTACTCGCAACCCAATATTAGGTGATTAACTGAAATTATTTATACCCTTTTAGTTACACTTAACAATGTTCATAATTCATATAAGTGTGTGCAGTAAATAAACATTATAATTGCAAGTAATATCAAACATTTAATAACTCGGAACAGATACATAGGATTCAGATAAAACTTCTCTTTATTATTTTCTTCCTTCTATTGTAGACTCAAACTTACCGTGCACACTCAGCTGCAGAGCCTCTTCCTACTACTACGACCCAAGACACTTAGACTCTTGCTCTATGCTCTGTTATCGTAGTCTATCCCTTCATTCCTTAGTTACTTTACAACTTAGAGCCTCACTCTATTTATACAATCCCATGGTCCGCAGACCATGGGTAGGCCAACACTACATTCAAAACTTAGGGCAGACAACCCTATGACTCTAACATACAATTCGTGCTCCACGCCCGCAATTCGCAGAGTTTTTACAACAATATTACTCAAAACTTGGGCTTTGAGCCCAAAAACATGTTGTGGGGGGATTCCATGCCCAATAAACTCCCATCTAGATCCCTAGTTGGCAAGATGGAGTTAACGGGGTTATAATGGGACTTTGGAGGCGGTTTAGGGTTCCTAGAGGAAGGAAAAATTATCTCTGCCACTACGACATGTTGAGATTTTGACATTGGTATTTAGGAAGGTTAGGTAGTTTCAATGAAATTAGTGGATCTAGTTGCAAGGGTGTCAATAAAGCTCCTGGTAAGTCCTATAACCCCTTTGGTTTTTCCAGAGTCATTCAATTTCACGGGAGGGCTCAAAGATGTAGTTAGAAGCAGTGGTTTATGGGGAAATGAGGGACTTAATTCGTATCTGGTTAAGGATCTTTAGTTAAAATAATATGGCTTGGCTCAAGGAGTGAACAGGTTCCTTGCATGTAAAATTTATTTGAGGCATAGCGAGGATGAGGCACTCGAAACCCAACAAAATTACAATCATTTAGTATCATCAGGGGAAGGTATTTTTCTAGAAACTTGTCGCTGAAGGTAGGAGCATTTCTAGATATCTCCATGCATTCTGAGAAGGATCGAAGCCACATATTTACTCAAGAATTTTAGGGTTTTAACCATGATGAATTTTAGGGTCTCAACCCTTTAAGGGCAATGGCAGGAGCTCTGATTTTTAGGCCTGAAGTGGAGGGGAAGCTTTTATAACTTGGGGATTCATTCATTCAAAATGTGCTTATGGAGGATGGTATAGGGCATAATATTGAGGAACAGGATCCATCTTAGGAAGGGAAGTTTCATCTAATGACTGTCAAGAAGGGAAATGGCCAGACCATGGGCTTGAAAAGAAAGAAGGGGAGAGTTATAAAAAAAAGTGGAATTGCAAAATATTATCCTTGGGGTCGACATTCATATCAAGAAAGCTATGGAAGATTCTAAATTAATTTCGGTTGGGAGAGCTAAGGGAAGGCATTATTCAACAAACTACATTTCTGGGTGGATTACAAAGTCATGGAAGGGGGCCTCGAAAATACAAGAAGAGGTGATCACTTTGGCGAGGGGGTGGTTTATGGTTAGATTCAATAAATGTGAGGCTTTGGAATGGTAACTAGAGTGAAATTGGTGTTTCAAGATCTCACCAATTTTATTCAAGAAATGGACACCTATTTTCGATGCACAAAGGAAACAAAATTGAGGAGATACCAATTTGGGTTCGGCTTTCGGCATTTCCCCAGCAGTTATGGATGGAGGACATTTTTAGGGCCATTAGGAACATGGTAGGGACTTTTCTGGAAGTTTATATGCTTTCTTGGAGATGAAGAAAAAGATTGTCACCCGAATCCTGGTAAAACTATATCGAAGAGAGGGTTTGGTGGAAAAAATTGAACTTCAGATACAAGGGTATTAACACTCCCAGATTATTGACTATGAGGATTTTCCTTTTCGATGTTATAGATGCCATAAACATGGGAATTTGGCACGTGATTTCCCTCCGGATTTTCATAGAAGAAGGTGATGAAGGGGATCCCCAAGAGAAGAAACTCGAGAAAATGCAGTGGAGGAAGAAATTATATAAGATGCGAAGATTGGGGAATAACGGGTTGGAATTCCTGAACCTATGGAGTTTGAAGAAGATCATAATTTGTAGCTTGGGAAACAAGATATACTAGAGAATGATCAACAATTAGAGGCTCGGGATGAGATTGAAATCATCTGCCCTACTCCCTTGTCTGCGAGTACTTTTTTCCTCCCCTCTCCTCTTTATCTGCATCATTTCACTCTTTATTATATATTCTCTCAAGGCCTTGTCCCTCCAGACCATTGTCTTCTGATGTTTTATCTCATTGTAGCTTGTCATTTGCTTTGGACAATACCATTACCTCTCTTCCATCTCTCAACTTATCTATGTCCTCCCACACTGGCCCTAATTTGTTATCCCTTCCTATCTCTTCCTCTTTGGCATCCCATCATAACTTGCATCCTCATGATAAGAAAGAACCCCCCTTAGCATCCATAGGTGGGCTTGGGGGTCTCTAGGAGCATTCTATGCCTTGAAATCCTAGAGGTAGGAAATCTAACTCATCTAAGGCTCAATTCAAAGTAAGACTAGACATAGTAGATGGGAAACAACTCTCTCTAAAAGGGGCACTTAGAGTAGTGAAATCCCTTATGGTGGTTACCAAATGATTGTTATATCCTTCAACTACAGAGGTTTTTCTAGCACCCATAAGAAGCTAGATATAAAAGATTTATTCAAAAATTATTTTCCTGATATTTTCATGCTACAAGAAATGCTTGGAAATGGAGAGATCATGATGACACCTCTTTGTAAAATTATGTTAAGCTAGTCTTTCTTCACCTCTGATGCAAAGGGAAAATTTGCGAGCCTAGCTCAGGGATTTAAAGATAGCAGTATCAAGATTTTAAACTCTTGGAGATCGGATTTGGTACTGGGAGATGAGGTTTATTCTTCATAACTATGTGTGGATTTTTCCCTTCTCAACATGTATGATGTGTGCCATGATAGGGCCTCTTTCTAGAACTCTTTGTTCTCTAAATATTTCATGAATTCCTCTAATCTAGTGGTGGGAGGTGACTTCAATTTCTCTTTCGGTATGTCTGAAACTTAGGGGCCATTGGCTCAAGCTGATCCCTTGGAAAATTTATTTGTGAACAAGCTAATGATTGGTAATCATATCGACTTGAATTTGATTAAATCTAAACCCACCTAGAGCAACAGGTGCTAGGGTGCAACAAGGGTGGCCAATAGACTAGATTATTTCTTGATGAAGGAAGATCTTAGTAAACCGAATATCCCATTTTATGATCCAGATTTAAATTGGAATGAAAAAAATTATAGACATAACCATAAATACAGAGATGCAGTGGAAATAATACTTCATTTCATTACTGTAAAATACTAAAATATGCTTACAAACAGAAATGGAAATAAACCAACTAGGGCGATGGTAGCTTATCTCTGAGAAGAGATGTGGTGGCTACATTCCTCTAAACTATGTTACAATGAGGCTCGAAGGCCTATTTATTGTTGAGAAACAATGGAAAACCCTAAACATCCAAAAACCTAACCCTAGAAGATGAAACGCCACACTGTGGGCCCCGTTTGGATAAATTGGTACATCAACTTCCTGGGGTCGTAACTTTGGCATATGATCTCTGTTTGATGAGCACAATATCTCATTAGAAAGATTTATCAAAGAAATACAACTTTGGGAAGAGCAATATTGGTCCATGGACCCATTTTGCTCCCAATTTTCCCAAAAAACATCTTTTAGGGCCTCAAAATGGCTCCAAAAGTTTAGGACCCGAAAAACTGCTAAAAATAGCAAGTTGTGCTACAATTACGGAAACTGAAAAACTGAAAGAGACAGTTGTGGGGGTCCAAGTGGGATAGGTGGGTGGCCACCAACATCCACCTGGATCAGAAGTTCTGCCTTTTTGAGCTCACTTCAGTGATTTATCCCAGCACTTTTAGATTTTCTATTTATGTCTCCTCTGCTCCCATTTTCATCACGATGTGCATGCATTCATCTGTGTCTTGTAGTCCTTTTTCGATAATTCATCTACATATTTGTTATGTGCCCTGTTGATGTGCTCGAATTATGGAAGGAACTCCATATACTTTTTATACGTCTCAGCCAACCTTGTACGGAAGCTTGCTGAATATTGTCCTGACGATGAACCACACTAGTTGGTTCGAAATGCGTTGACAAAGGTTTTCTACATGTGATTTACGCCAAAACTCTTCTTATAAATGTTATGGATCACATAAGCCTCAATTCAACAATTGTTCTTCCTGATAACATGGTCTATTATACATTTGGAATCCCAAAAAATTGTACTTGAGGGATATCTAAGAACTTGATAAACCATTTCCCAAAGAAAGTAATCGTTTTTTATGCAATTAACTTAGAACTTCAAGAGTGATGTCCTCTCTCATTTATCAAATCGTTACTTTTCAATTTTCCCATCCTTGCTTATTGCACACTTAAAAATAATGTGCATGTGTTCAAGACAATCATCATTTTTTTACTGCATTCGTGTTAAACATTTGTGCATTAGATTATATTATATTAAAATTGTGTTACCTATGTTAACTTGCTATTGTTTTGCTATTGTTTAAGCAGTGTTGTATGTGACATATCTCAAGGTGGCTCATTTCTTTCATCCTACATAACCTGAAGAATCTAAAAACGTTTGTGAGTGATGTACAGTTGCTTGTTAATATGTGTGGTTTCATGGAAATATTGTTTTGAAGTATATATGCTTTCTATGATGCTATTTTGATGTTTTTCTTTTGTTAATTTATGTTATAGTTCATTATTTTTGACAGAGTCTCAAAGAATAACATGATCTTTGGGAAAATCCCTGAATATATTGGAGAACTGGACCAATTCTTGAGTTTCTACTGGTACTCACTGATAGGGTCTTCTATTTTGAAAACAAAGAGTTTCATATATTAATATTGATTCTCAAACGGATTATGAATTTAATCACTTGGGTTTGGTAAATCACGTTGATCTTAGTGGACATTAATCATCATCATCATTACCTGAATTGAGTTTCTACTAGTACCTTCAAAATTAATTAAGTTTAACATCAAATTCCATGTATTCTTGTTAATTTATTTTGAAAAATAATCTGGTTGAAGTTTTATGAACCTTCATTTTTGTCCTTTTAGGCTATCATAAGTTGCCATATATCTTGGTAATGTTCTTGCGTTTCTTATGACCAAGCCTTTGGGACTTAAGTACAAAAGTAAACAACACAAAGACTCGGGAAAAAAGGGTCAGATAATCTAGAGTAAGTTTCGGGAAAAAAGGGTTGTACAATTTAAAGTATTTTAGTTTAACTATATTCTTGTCCAGTATGTTCTTCCTTGACAAAGATCTAGTCGTAAATCTTGTTGTAGCTAACAAATAGAAATTTTTCTTATTTCTATTACTTTGAAACATTTGTGTGTTTCCTTGAATTTTCCTAGACTGTTTTATATACTCTCCAAACAAAGAGAAATTGCACTCATATAATTCATTATTAAAGATACCTGTCACACAAATTTAATAATAAATAATGATTAACTAAGATCTCTTTGTCAAATTTTCTCAATCTCATATCAAATCTACAGGGACTATCATTGCTTGCCATCCTTGTTGTATACATGTTTTCCTATATAGATATGTTATCCAACCTCTTAATAGTTGATCTACCACTTAAAATAAAGTTTTTATTTTTTACAATATAATATCCCAGCAATGATGGAAAGAAAATCATTTATGAACTCCTTCTCATTACATTTGCATAACACTATGCTCAACTTCTTATACTTATTGGTACACCACCTTATTGTGTGATTAACAACAATATTTCAATGAATTTCACTGCTCATAAATAATCAATATTTTGACCACCAATACATTATTTGGGTTTGATGATATCACATAACTACATTAATAGTTATTATTATAATTATGCTATTTTAAAAATAATACATATATTTTAAATTTGATTATTATACTTAATTTAAATTTACATTATTTTTTATAAATAAACTTAAAATAAATACATATAAATAATTATAAATACAAAATAAAATAATAAACTCTTTATTATTTATATAAAATATATATATATATATATATATAAATAAAAATAATTATTAATTAATCAAGATTCAATAGATGAGCTAATTATCTAAACATGAGTGATTAATAATCCAACGAGACGATGCTTGTCCTAAAATATTCTAATCTTATCTTTGAAAATTAAATCTTAAATTTTATGCAAAATGCGTCATACGATTTTTTAAGCCTTTTTTATGATATTCTATCTCTACTTTGGAAATTAAATCAAGATTCATTAGGCTTTATTAGCGATGAAAATAACAAAAAAAAAAAAAAAAAAAATAATAACCGTTAATTTAATTAGTAATATTTTGTTGAAATTTATTTATATAAATAAAAAGATTACTGGTTTTATTTTAAAATATAAATAAACTACAAAATTATTACTATATATAACTTAAATATAAAACAAAAGACAATTATACAGATCAAAAGCAATCAAGTAAACTAATTCCCTTTTCTTTCATTAATTATATAATTATAAATAAAATTACCGGTTTTATTTTAAAATATAATTAAACTACAAAATTATTACTATATATACTTAAATCATACAAATCAAAGACAATCAAAGTAAACTAATTCCCCTTTTCTTTTATTTACTAGAGTTAACATTTTTTTTTCATTTACTGATCCCAATGCCGATATTAAAAAATTATTGTGTCATTAGCATAATTTGCAACATGGAAATAACTTAGCAAGTCTCTTGAAATAACCATCTAAGTGGGGAGTATAATCTCAAAGTAAAGAATTCCCTTTCTTTCATTTACTAAAGTCAACAATTATTTTTCTTATCTCCAATGGCAACAAAATGTTAAAACATAATTTAGCAATCTTGAAATGAACGTGGAAATGAACGTGGAGTATATTTTAAAGTAATAGCTATATATTTATATAAATAGGTTTATCTAATTTAGAATAAGATTTTATAAAATTTTAATTTATTATCAAATAATTATTAAATGAATGATAGGGATTTAATTTCATGAAATATTCTAGAATATCATAATGCAATACACAAATTGATAGTTAAGATTTATCTCCAAAGGTTAGTTAATATTTATAACTTTTTTAAATATTGATTGCGTCAAAAGGCCCTTACAGGGAGGGATTGTGTATAATGTAAATAAGTAATGTAATGTAAATTGTCAGTAATTAATTAATAGTCTCAAAATTAAAAAAAAAAATTTTAAAAAAAAAAAATTAAATAAATAAATAAAAAAAACAAACAAACCAAAAAAAAAAACAAACACACAAAACACCAACAAAAAGACAACAAAACAAACAACCAAAAAAACAAAAACAAAAAACAAAATAAAATTAAGTGTTGCCTTCATATATACATATACTAAAATGTAAAATCCATATAAATTAAAATAATAATTCCATAACCATATTTAAATTTAATACTTACAATAAACTTACAAAATAACAAGATTTTTAACTATGGGCATTCACCCTCACTTTACCATGAATATTATCAACTTGCAAATAGGCTTTGTTACAATACCATGTGCCAATATCATGGCTTATCAATACATGCCCAAAAACCATAACTCATCTCACAATCAAAATAATTTAATTTTATAATATTTTTTAATTAAATCTAAAAGAAAAAAGGTTATAATTACTTTTGAGATGTATTTAAACCCTCTATCCTCACCACTACTAAAAATATCTTGTAGATATTCCAGAGAGAGGAGAGAGGGAGGGAGAGAGAGATAGAGGTAGAAAAAGAGAGGGAGTGACAAGGGAGAGATGGAGAGAGAGTGAGGGAGAGAGGAGAGGAGTGAAGAGAGAAAGAGAGAGAGAGAGGTGGGATAGAAATGGAGAGAGAGGAAGGAAGAGGAAGGAAGAGAAAGCGGACTTGAGAGAGAGAAGAGAGAAGTGAGGGAGAGATGATAGTGAGAGGGAAGAGAAAGATGTTATTGTTAGATGTAAAGTATATAACTTATTTGAGCCTTAAGCCTTCCAAATCTCAAGTAAAGTGACATGATTACCACTAGCAAGAGTTGTAAAGAGACTACATGGACATAGAGCAATGTTCACACACATATATAGAGGATATACATGTGGAAAATGAGGCTTTTATGATGTTAGGTAATCATCAAGTGCACAATAGCGTATATTATGAATGGTTTAGTGGTAAACTATAAGCGACTTCAAAGTTAGAATAAATAATATTTAACTTGGTTATCTATTTTTAATGTGATTATGTATTTATTGCAAAACTAAAAACTAACAATCTTATTTGTTTATATAAACTCGCCTAGATCTACTTTAACTTCAGATTTACTAGGCACCCACGGGGATCAAATCTCTTGAGGTGAAAACTTATTTTTAAAGTCAAAAATAAATATTTGATCCCTCTTGAAGCAAAGTTAAGATGGATCTAGACTGATTAATCAAAAAAATGTAATATGAACAAGTGTAATATGAAATGAGTTATGAGTTTTTGGACATATAGTATTGATAAGCCATGATATCGTAACAAAGCTTATTTACAAATAAAAAAAATCCATAATAAAATTGAAATAAATCTCCATAATTAAAAATCTCATTCTATATATATTATTTTTAATAATATAAATAATATAAAATATTTGTTTTTATATTCATTAGGGATGAATAAATATTAACCTTTATAATCACTTAACTCATATAAGTACTTCTACGTACTTAAAAACATATTGTATTAGAGTTGTATACTTGATAATAAGCACATACCTTACTTTTTATCATTGTGTGGCAATTGTATGAAGGCACATCACATCACCACTACCGTCTTATATTAAATATAGTAAAACCCAAATTTATTAAATTACTTACAAGGTTAAGAAGTTTACATAGAGGGCTATGTTAATCACCCGGCTTATATTAAATATAGTAAAACCCAAATTTATTAAATTACTTACAATGTTAAGAAGTTTACATAGAGAGATATAGTTTTTAATTGAAATCTTGCCCTCGAAAGAGACCTTATAGTGGTTATGGAGCATTATCGACAAATCAACTACATCCTTTAGCTGGAGTTTAACTGGAGGTCTTGCTCGCACAAGCAAATATCTAATTAAAACTATTATAGAAGTGATTTTATTCTATTTTTAAATATTATATAATACTAACTTAGGGATTGGGTGGGGGACACATTTTTTTCATTTTACTACAAAAGTTTTGAATTGGTTGATATAGTTTGTGGATGGGTTGATTTGGTTTACAAATATATTTAAGATAATTATAAATAATTTAGGATATTTAGATAATTAGGGTCATTTTATGTTAATTAAAAGAATGTGGGTTTATTTTTAGTTAGTTTAAAATTTAATTAGGGTTATTAAAGGTGATTATTGTTGGGTATGTGTTATGTAGTATGTTGTGTTAGGTGTAATACTCAAAAAAAAGTATTTTGTTTTTAGTGGTTTTGGGTATATGGTTTTTGCTTTTAGCGGTTTTATGGTGCATAGTGGTTTAGCTTATAGTTTTGGAGTTTCAATTAATAAATTATGTTTGTATTCTAATCAAAGGTAAATGGATTGGTAATTTATGGACGTTGTTGGATATATATATATATTGTATTGTAATACTATAAAGATAAATATAATAAAAAAACTTTTTGGCTCTCTTGATTTGGGTTTTTACGTAAAATCTTTATATTAGTGTGTGTTTTCCATTGCAATTTTTATGTTTTATTAAGAATCAATTTGCAACAATTAACTATATAGGATCAAACTTAGAATTAAGAGTTAATTAAGAGTGATTAAGGGTTAATTATGAAATAATTAACGGTAGTTGGGGATATTTATGGGATATGATGGGTTAATTTGGGGCTAATAAGGGTAATTTGGGATATATAGGGTTAGTTAGAGGAGAATAATGGAAATTAATGGTCAGTGGGGGGTTAGTAGTGGTAGTTAGGAGGTCAATTAGTGGTCAATAATGCTAGTTATGGATCAACCAGTGGTGACTGAATGGGTTATTTAATAATTAATATTGTTAGTTAGGGGTCAAGGCACATCTTGAGTCACACAAAAAAGGATACCATTTGGATGACATAATGACTCTACTAGGACATTTAAGAAACATTAAGCAGGCCCGTAAAACATTAGATAGATGCAACAAGGAACCATTAGGACAATAAGGATGAACTAAAGGGATCCCCCAAAGGTACTAGTAGGATAGTAAATGGATCCATGATGAAGTTATGAGACACTAAGAGGATGCTTAAAGGAACTCAAGGAGTCTAAGAGGACACAACTAGGATGTTAACTAGACCCTTGAGAGTACAGTCAAGACACCCAGTACTAAAAACTTAGATGTTACTACTAGGGTGCTAATAGGACACTAACTAGAGCCTAATGATGTTAATAAGGTACAAGTAAGATGCCAATATGTTAGGGTCCCACCCTAACCCCCTTATCTATGTAATGGGACCACGTCATAGTCAAGAGTCAATAAAGCCCATATTAATAATTGTAAGTGGTTAATCCGCAATTAATAACGGAACCACAGTTAGTTGCAAAATGGGCCGTAGTATTAGATAGATGGTATTAATAATACACGGTATTGGCCCGTGGTATTGCACGTAGGAGTCATATATAAAGGATAGAAACTCCCTGCGAGGAGCATCGTGTCTTATTTGGTAATCGAGCTCTGCT
>APFE030540271.1:21096-43698 GCA_000404065.3 Pinus taeda | reverse complement strand
CACCAATATCCACCTGGATCATGGAGATTGTTTAAGCAAATATGGAGCATTGCAGCAAGCAAAGTACAACATATTTGGCCTGTGAAATGCCAATCATGAAAAATGAATACCTGCTGCAGCAGGAGCTAACAGTTAGAATGATAATATTCACTTTGCATTTTATTTTGTGCAACAAATGTGTAATTTTCTACAGAATCAACTATTGGCGAAATGGTTGTTGGTGGAAAATTTTCACTGGATTTTTTTAATTTCAGGTCTTGCTATTGAGCTCTATGAGAATGCTTGGTGTATCTATAAATTTATGTCTCAAACTTCTTCAAAAACTCTATCACATAAATTTCTTCTTCTTGTAAATCAATCCTTTTAGCACTTGTACTACTACTTGAACCAATCAATGTATGGATATATTCATATCTCTTCCATTTCAATTTTATGTTGGAGAGTGATTGATCGTTCAAATCAATAGGACATTTTCTCTAAAAAAAAATCAAATTTCCATAATGATCACATTTTTTACCACCAACACATTTCTTTTGGTAAAATAATTCATGATTTTTTCTTCCATGTAGAATTTTAGATATGAAATCATGGATAGTGGAAGGAGGATGATTTTTCCCAAATGTTTTACGAAAATTAAGGAAGGTGTCATAATATAATTGAAATTTCACATGATAACAACAACAATAAGTGTTGCATACAGTGATAGGTTTACCATACCATGGTTTTTGTTTCACAAAAGTACTGATTGAGACATTAATTCCATGATTCTCTTCTGTGAACTTCTTGAAAAACTATATCTGAGTGGTGTCCAAGATATGTTTTTCATGTTTTTCATATTGATTTTATGTTATTCTTCGCCACATCACATCCCTTACTTTTGCTGAAACACGTGAATTTTTCATCCAATATTCATATAGTATTTTTTTAACATCTTCTCCAAGTCTATCTTTGCATTGTTTCCTACAACTAACTATCCAACAACGAAACCCGTCATTTGCATCTATTTGCATTTGAAATATCTTATGCTTGTTTAATGCTTTTTGTGAGGCCCCATGGATTTTACCAAACGATTTTCTTTACTACTCGAGGAAAACACTGCCAATTGTATTTCTCTATCTGCATCTAGATCACTTTTCTTTCTAGATCTTCCAATTGATTTTAGAGCAATATTTATGTTTTGAATCACATTTTCCTTGACATGTTTATATTTTATTGATTTTTTAATACCCAATACTGTTGTAGCTTGTTTTAATTTCTTTGATGTTAATAGACCCCTCAAAATTTGAGCTTGAACTGTCACATTTTCATTTTTTAAGAACTTATCAATAATAAGCTTAACATGATATTATATAACATGGTCAACCTGTTATCTCCATATGTGTGAGTGTCAAAATTTTCTAACATCTCATCATTGATATTGGTTTCATCTTTACATATGAGAATTTAATGTAAATGAATATAAATATACATTAAATAATTAAATTAAAAAATAAAGTTCATGAAATTGAAACAATTAACTATGTATAATTTCAATAGTACATGACATATATATATACATACCTGAGGGTGATTCAACTTTTTCACATGAATCTCTTTCAACATCTTCAACTACGTCATCAATCATTGGTTCATTTTATTTTTCACTTTGCCTTTCAACATTTTCAATCTCATCATCAATGTTATGAGGAAAATCTCTCTTAGTTTACATTGTAAAATATTTTTCAAACTAGTTCATCAAATAAAAATTAAATTTCAAAATACACTATTAAATTTTGAATATCATTTATAATATTCACATTTACATACCTAGTTCAACTTGTTGTGATTGATTTTCCCTTTCAATATTTAAGCATTATTTCTTATTTCTTTTGTAAAATTTTCTCAAGTATTTTCTATGAGCCTCAAAGTCTCTAATTTGATCATATGTTCTCTTCCAATTTCTTTGATTTCCCATGATAATTCAATCTATTTATATTTTTAAAATCAAGCCTAAAAAAATTACTTTCAAAATCCAGCCCAAAAAACTCATTCTCAAAATCCACCAAAAGCATTTCACTTTCTAAATTTAGCCTAAAAAACTAACTTTTAGAAATTAGCCCAAAAAACTCAATTTCAAAATTAAGCCCACAAGACTTACTTTCAAAATTCAGCCCAAAAAACTCAGTTTAAAAATCTAGGCCAAAAAGTCTTTTTTTCCAAAAATTAAATTCAAATAAGTTTGGAATTCAAATGTTGCACATGAAGAATCTCAGTGCGAAAATAACATTTCAGCCGACTTTATTTATAGAATTTGGTAGAAACACTTATATCAAAGGGTCACACCCTTTCAATTTTGTGATTGCCAGAAATTTTGGATATGTTTTCCGACAGAAATTTTAAAAATGTCTCGCCAATTTTTTTTCCATTTATTTTAATGCTTGTTCAAGGCAAAAGGTAATTCAGCCGATTTTTTTTTTTTTGCTTTTTGTCTGAACTTTTTTCTCGGCCGAAAACCTGTAACTCTACAACAACTTGGGTCTTATCACCATTCTCCAAGTTCAGAACGGTTAAACTCCATCAAATATGGCGAATTTAATTTCGGAACCAATACCAATATTTGCAGAATTGAATCTAATTTTAGTAGATATAAATTTGATGGAATTTCGTAGATAGTTGCTAATTTTAACTAGTTTTCTAGTAAAATATGTGTGAAAAAAATTATAAAGGTCATTATGCTTCATTGAAGTCAAAATTATGTATCTTCCAAAATACACCGTGAAAAATATGGAAAATTTATGGTGCATTACATTGGTATGTCTTCTTTAATGGGCAGTTTTTAGATTTTTAGTTTTTAACTAATATGTTGAGAAACATGGTGCTATGTTAAACATCTTCAAAATCTACAGTTTTTTCATATCAATGGTTCAATTCAAAAAATAATACTAGCTATGATGTGCATTTATTGGTTTCGTAAATATAACCATATCAAAGTAGAGTTTGTCTAGATTGTTGAAACATATTTTTTTTTTCAAAGATGCAAGGTTAACAAAGAATACGCTAGTGCAAAAACATGATTTTTAATGAAAAACTTGAATTTTTTATGTAAGTTGGGTAAGTCCTTCTTCATTCATTAAAGTAAAAGCAAGTTATAAACATGTAAATGACATTTAGTGGCCTCAACCTGCCCTATGGGAAATCAGGTCTACTGGCTACCGAAACACATTATATGTCATCCAAAATATGAAAGTTTTATGTCTATCCATCAAGGCCCTATATGCCTGTAAGTTCGACCAACAATTTCTACTAATATATCTACATAATTCTATAGTAGCCGACATATATAACTATTAAAAACTAGCAATGTTCTACCACAACTAAACATTAAAACATCAACTAATCAGAAGACTCCACCATAGTTGAGTCTCGTGCACTCAAACGCGGTAGCTCTGTCTGAGGGAGGCACTGAATGTGCTCCTCAATGTGGCCCAGGGGCTTGTTCTGATGTTGAATCTGAACCTCAATCAACATGAATCCCTTGATTTTTAAAGAATACACAGTCAAATAATTGCTAAGTTGACATATCAAATGTGAATAAAAAAAATTAAAAAATAAGCAACAGAAAGCTAATAAAATTTCTGACAAATTTTCCTTTTACTATAAAATGAAATTCTAAATATAAAAATTACTCTGGCTTGTTGAAAGTTGAAAAAATTCTTAAAATGATATTTATTTCTCAAAAAAAGGCGAAAAGCGTAACCCAACTTCACATTTTTATCATATTTGAAATATTTTATGTATGATTCACATTCTATCCTTTAAAATAACTATACATGCTCCAAACATTATTTGGAAGTAGAAAACATACGTCCATAAAACAATCTCTCTATATATATATATATAATTTTACATCTCAACTCTATATATTAAAAAATGAATGAATTAAAAATATTCCTAAAGAACTTATAAGAATAAGAATTCTTTCTCATTTTATATATAAATCAATATTGATTTTTCTTGTTATTAATACTTTTAAAATGTTATATATCAACTCCATATTAAGAATGCAATAAATTACACATATCTCTTACAATAAAAATTGAAATAAAATAACTTTCTTAATTTAAATTATTTTGTTTCCCTTTACATAAACTTGATAATATGAAAATATGTTACTTAATATCAACATTGAAAATTTTTATTTATGGCTAAAAATAAAATATTTTTTTGGTTATTAACACATTTTTTATTTTAACTATTAAATGCCACCTAACTGTATAATAAATGACACATAATGTAATATTAATTATATTATTTCTATATGGAATTTGTCAAATCCATATTAAGTAGTGAAAGAATTGCATAGCTCTTTAATATTTAAAAGCAAATTTTTTGTTTCTTTATTTTCAATTTCCTTTTTTTTTATATGGTGAATATAAAATTAAGGTGAAAACTGATATTTTATATTATTATTATGATTTTTTTCTTGTAAAGATTATTTCATTATTTTTAAAGGTAAAATTACATCACAATATCTCTTATGTTAAGATGTAAAAAAAAATAATCCCTAATTATTATAATTATCCCTCACATTTATAATATCCAAAATATTAACTATGATTGTTAATTATATACTTAACGAACCTTCAATAAAGTGGTTATAATATTTATAGAAGTATGAGTGTTATCATTTAAGAGATTTGTTGTTTTTCATTTACATACAAAAACAAAAATAATGTTATGAACCTTCCAAGGTGAAATAAATTCAAGTAGAAATATTGGATTAGTGTTTTTTTCATAAGAAAAACCATAATTTCTTATATTAAGATAATGTAAAGATTTGAGTTACATAGGAAGATCCAGATAGTGTGTAATCATAGGAGCCACAAAAATAGCTTGATGATCCAAATAAAGGGATGCCTGACAACTCTATGCCAAACAGATAGACAAATCTGTACATATCACAGATCCATAACAAAACTGGAGAGATTTTGAAGAAAACATAACCTCCACAATAAACTGTACATAAAAATATAATCAAAACATCTGGAAGGAAGACACATGTAAAAGGACCCAAGTCCGATTCAGCCCGAGAGGTCATGATTGGCCAGAATGCCAAACAAAAAGGATTTCAGAGGCCTCCTTGAATTCTGGAAGATATATTCGTTCCTCCATTTCCACAAGAACCAGCTGACCAGAACAAACAAGGTACACCAAGATGTGATATATTCACTCCACCACTTGATACCATCCTGCAACAAAAATCTAATTTATACGCTAATAAAAATCTAATTTATCTATACTATAAGTACAAGTCAAATATTTCTAGTCCAAATGGTAATTCATTTATGAACAAGGGGTAAAACATAATTCTTATGTTTATGTTTCTATCACTCAAAAATATAGAAGCACATATAGTGAATTATTGATTTATAATGTTTTGATGTGAATGTTAATTAATTTGAAAAATTATGTGAAATCAGATATTATAAACATTTATTTAAACTCATAAATAATGATTTTATTTTTAAGTGAAGGAGATTGGATTTTAGATTTATTTTAGGTTTAGGTAATGTGTATGTGTAGATTATAAATATTTATCTAAAATTATAGGTATTGATTAATTATCTTTTACATCTATTTTCGAGTGAGAGATTGAATTTTGGACATTTTTCTGGGTTCAAGTAACATATATGTATGTTTTAATATTTATGATTTTTAATTTATATTTGTTTATATTATCTTACTAAATTATTTTTTTATATTTGGTGATTAGGTACAATATTAACATTTTTTTTATAAAAATGAAGAAATTTCATATCCATTGGAAATGATACAATGTAAATCTATTCAACAAAAAAATCTATCTTATTAAATCTCTTTCAGATTAAATGCAATAAATTGGTTTGAATAAAGGATATTTTTGTGAAACACATGAAGAAAAGTGTTAAATGATACTCAATCACCATTGAAAAAGTTGTTTGGAAAAGGATCTCTTTGGAGAACTAGCATATGTATAGGAGACTTGAGGGAAGTCAAAGGATCTCTTGGGAGATGGTGGGACCAGCCCTCGCCCTTTGTCTGGATACAAGATTTGATTAATTTGAATTATTAATAAAATGATTTTGTGGATTTCGATGGTGCTTGGATATTTTGTTGTGGTTAATGTCTTGTTACGGTTATGTTGTGAGGGAGACACATGTCTCTACCTTGGGCTCTTTCCTCCCGCCTTACGCTGTTCTTGAAACCCTATCTTCTCACTTGGTATGTCATTTCGACTGTCTTTCCATTTTGCGCTGAGGGGTCTATTCTCTAGTGTTCACTTGCGGGTTTCGTTGGTCTTGTTCCTGTGGCACTCTACTTGGTTTCTTCGACCATGGCTTTGCTCAGTAGCGAAGTTATGCTAGTATTTTGTCACTGTTAATGGCTAGTTGTTTTTATTTGCTGGTCTGCCTGAGGGTTCTGGGCTTGTCTCTTGGCATTTTGCGACTTTGTTCGAAATTTTATGTGGCACGGTGAAGGGTTACTTCCCCTTGAATGTATCTCGCATCATTGTTGTTGTATTTTTCTTGTTTTCTAGTTCGGTGGCTCAGTTATTTAACTTGTCTCTAGTCACTTTTGCATCCAGGTTGCGGCCACGAGGTGACCCAGTTCTCGTCCTTGGCACGCGGCTATCTCAGGTATGCTTTGTTTCGCTGATTTAATGTATGCTACGCTTTTACCACTGGTTCTTACAGTCGATGCTCCTTGTGATCAGGGTCCTTTGTCGGTTTGTGGCCTGTTGAGGCCTCTCCTCCTGCAATGAGTCGTCCCTTCTTCTGGTAAGTGATAAACCCTTACCCTGCTTTCTTTGTTTGGCTAAGATTTGTTTCCTTCTGCTATTAACTCTCTGTATGTGGTGTTTGTAGGGGAATGGCGAACAAGCAACTGTGTCTTCGACTCCTCTTGCAAGTCACTAGATCAGGTAGGGTATTTCCATGCTTCTCGTACTTGTCATCTGTTGGTACTACTGAGTCTTGGTCTCAGGCTTCGGCCTCTCTGTCAGTTACTTAGTCCATGTGTTGGTCTTGTAGAATATGGGAAGGTCACTTAGTTTGCCTGTAACTTGGGGTTTTCAAAGTAAATGTATTTTCAAGGTTTTGAACCCAGGTTTCTCTGTCTACTTGTAATACAAACTATCTTAATTTAGTCTGTAAATTAATTTTCAAGGACTCCTGTAACTTATATTTCAAACTATATTTGCAATGAAAATAATGGCATATTAATTCATGCAGTACATGGTATTTGATGTTGTCTTCGTGTTGGTAATTCTAGTGATGTTTAGTATGAAATCCTCTGCTTGTTTACTTTGTTGTATGCTCGTTACTCTTCAGAACTGCAGGTAGTTGTTTGTGAGGCTTGTTGGCTCTTCAATGGTTTTCTCTCCATGTGACTGCAGCAACACTTTCGCGCTCTTGGTCTCGCTGTCTCTAATAGCTTCAATGTCTGCTCAAAGATTTTAATTACCAATACTTGTTTCTATTTGGAAATGCATTCAATACATCTTGGAACAGAGAAGAATTTAACTAGTTTCAAATTGGATTCAGATGATTATGAAAGTTACTTGTATATTTTCTATTGCTCTTTTGCTATGATGGAAATCAACCTTTACAATGTTTTGTTCTTTTGATTTCATATGATTTGTTGAAAAATTTTGAAAACTGTCAACAGTTACATGTAGTTGCCATAAGTAACTGTTAATTTCCTATTTGTCTAGGATTAATTTAAAAGAAACTGAGTTTTCATTTTATTTTCTTTTAAAAAAAAACATCTTAACAGAAAATGAAACAAAATTTGTCGTTGTTTCCCAACTGTTGATAACTAAGAAAATAAAATAAATAAATAACAACTCAGGTACAATGATCTGTGAACATGTTTAATTTGTGAGACAAACATTCCCTCTTGTTCAGCCCTGGTTGGATGCTCCTGCATCGGGCTCCCGGGGTAGCAAAAATGCATGCCTTCGATCCATGAGCTCCTTGATATAATGTCATGCACATTGTACTGCCTCGCATCAAGCCACGAACTGTCCTCTATAGGGCGATTCTTCAACTTGACAAAGTATTGTAAGCACTCCTTCTTCCGTGTCCACCTGGCCACTTGTGTGTCAAGGATTCCTTCGATTTCGAGTGCTTGAGTTGAGGGTATTTGGCTCATCCATGAACTACTCTCCTCCTGGGTGTCCTGCTTTGGTTGTGCAAAACTATCCTCTTCCAAATTGGTAGTGTATGGGAATAAATCTACCACATTAAAAATGGGTGATATTCCTATACCTAGAGGCAATTGCAATTCATAGGCATTTTCAGAAAACTTATGCAAAATCTCACAAGGTCCAATTTTTTTGAATTTCAACTTATTGTATTCGCCCCTAGGAAATTTTTCCTTGCACAGATGCACTAGGACTTTATCCCCCACATTAAATTGTACCTCATGTCATTTCAAATCAGCCTTCTGTTTGTACCTCTAACTGTTGTCCTATAATTTTATCTTCACCTGCTCATGTAGGTCATTAATTGCTCTTGCAAAGTCTTCCCCATCAGCACTTCTTTCTCTAGATGTCCCAAATTCTATAATTCATGCACTCCTTGGGGATGCATTCCATACAAAATCTAAAAAGGACTACTTCTTGTGCTTCAGTTTGGTGAATCATTGTAAGCGAATTCTGCTTGAGCAAGCGCACAATTCCACATACATGAATTTTCTCCCATTAGACTCCTTAGTAGGTTTCCTAGACTTCTATTCATCACCTCCATTTGTCCATCCGTCTGTGGGTGATAAGCAGAGCTAAAGTTCAACTATGTGTCCAGCTTCTTCCACAGGGTGTGCCAAATATGTCTTGTGAATTTCACATCCCTGTCAGAAACAATGGACTTATGCAAGCTATGCAACCTAACAATATATGTGAAAAACAAGTGTGCTATGTGAATGGCATCACTGGTTTTCCTACAAGGAATGAAATGTGCCATTGTTGGGAACTGGGCCACTACCACCATCAAAGAGTCATGACCATGTTGTGTTCTTGGTAAACCCAAGACAAAGTCCAAGCTAACTGAGTCCCACGGTCTACCTGGAATAGGCAGTGGTGTGTAGAGTCCTGTATTTTGACTATGTCCTTTTGCCAACTAACACACTTTACACCTGGTCACAAATCACTGCACATCCCTTCACATCCTTATCCAATAATAAAAGTGACTGAGCTAATCTAAGGTCTTATCAATGCCGAAATGTCCAGCAAGACCTCCACTATGTTTCTCCCGTACAATATTCTCCCTCATCGAATATTCAGGAATACACAATTGTCCTCCCTTAAACATCAGCTTCTCCTGTAGGTTATAGTCCAACCATGGACTAATATTCCTCATCAAAGGGTTTTGGAAGGCTTCATAAGCCTCCTTAAAATCTGCATTCATCTGATACAAGTCTTTCAGGCGTTCAAAACCCAGCACTTGTATTGTGCTCTCCTGCAAAAGCAAAACCCTTCTGCTCAATGCATCTGCTACCTTGTTGGCCTATCGTCTAATATTTTTCAACACAAACATGTAACTCTACAAGTATTCAACCCACTTTGCATGCTTGTGGTTCATCTTGTGCTACTGCATAACGTACTGCAAGGCAGAATTATCATAAAACAAAACAAACTCATTACCCAACAAATAGTGTCTCCAATGCTTCAATGCTTGGACGACAGTATAGAACTCCTTGTCATAAGACGAGTACTTCTACTTGTTATCATTCAACTTTTCACTGAAATAAGTAACAGGTTTGTCTTCTTGGCTGAGTACAGCCCCAATGGTTTTACCACTGGCATCACAACAAACTTGAAAAAGTTCATTGAATTCAAGTAGCCTCAAAATTGGCCTCTTAGTGATCTTCTTTTTCAATATTTGGAAGCTCTTTTCTGCAGCTTCAGTCCATTGAAAAGGTTGACTTGCCTTCTTGATTGTATGCAACATAGGTGCACATATTCCACTAAAGTCCCTTATAAACTTACAATAAAAACTTGCCAACCCATGAAAACTTTGAACTTCGAACAAACTCTTAGGGGATGACCAGCAAAGTATAGCTGCAACTTTTTCTGGGTCCATTTTCAGCTCATTCTCTACAATCATGAAAACCAAATTGACCAACTCCTTTTAAAAGAAAGTGCATTTCTTCAGATTTATCAGGAACTTGTTTTGCTGCAATTCTCTAGAACATATCAAACATGTCGGAAATGCTCCTCCTTGGTTTTGCTAAAAATTAGTATATCGTCAAGATACATAATCACAAATTTCCCAATGAGCTCCTTCAAAATTTCATCCATTAGACACATAAAATTACTAGGTGCATTACTTAACCCAAATGGCATCACTAGCCATTCATATAGCCCTTCATTAGTCTTGAAAGTTGTTTTCCATTCATCCCCTTCCCGGATACTAATCTAGTGGTATCCACTCTTCCAATCTATCTTTGAAAAATATGCTACCCCACTCAAACAGTCCATCATATCATCCATTCATGGCAATGGAAACCTGTACTTGATCATAATCTTGTTTATTGCCAGCAAATCCATGAACATGTGCCATTCGCCTCCCTTCTTGGGAGCAAGCACTGCCAGAACTGCACATGGGCTCAAGCTCTCTTGAATCAGTCCCTTATCTAGCAACTCCTGCACCTGTTTTCTAATCTCCTCGTTGTCTTTGGGGTTCATCCAGTATGCAGCATTATTTGGTAGACTAGACCCAAGGATGAAATCTATGTGATGACTGATACTCTGCTTTGGTGGTAATTTATCTGGTAGATCATCCACCAAAATGTCACTGAATTCTTGCAATATTTCTTGAATTTTTGCAGGTAAATCAAAAATTTCAGTGTGTAACAGCACTGTTCTTTGTCTTCTTACAACAACATATTTCACGTCGTCATCTTCAATCTACTTTAAAAATTGTTTTCCAACTACCAATATCACTTTTGTTCCACTAGTTTCTGTTGTCTCCTCTTCCTTGATGGGCACTAATGTATGCTTAATTTCATCCTTAACAAGCTTGTAACAGTTTGTCTTCCCATCATGAAAAAATTTCAGGTCATACTGCCACGGTCTTCCTAGCAGAATATGACACACATCCATGGGCATGACGTCACAAATAACTTTTTCCTTATTTTTGCCAATATGGAATTCCACCTCACACTGCTCATCAACTAGCAGTTGGGGACCCTTCTGTAACCATGACACCTTAAAGGGGGTTGGATGCCTCAGTCATTTTAAACCCAATTTCTGCACCATCTCTATTGCAACCAAATTATCAGTGCTTCCACTGTCTATAATCAGTTTACAACATTTGCCATGTGAATTGCACACAGTCTAAAATAATGCCTTCCTTTGGGTTTGTTTAGCTATTTCTTTTACCAGTTTCAGCAATACCTTATTCAAGACTATGGCCTCTCCTGTCTCTGGGACATTTTGTACCTCCTGAGGTAGTGCCTCTGCTTCTTCTGTCTGAGCAACATATGCTCCTCTTTGACTAGCTTGATCTCCTTCAGGACATTCAATTAATCTGTGCCCCCACTTGTGGCACCTGTAGCACTAGTAGGAAACTCCTCTGCCTCTGAAATTTCCCCTGCCTCTCTGGTATGGCCTTCCTCCCCTAGTGCTACCTTCCTTTTCTACTATTCCTGATGTTTTGGAACTACTGCCCTCTTCACTATTGTTGACAATTCTTCCTCTACCAAATGATTGTCCTTTCCCTCTACCAGTTGCTCGTCCCCTCCTAGCATTCTGCTTCCTTTTGATTTTTTCTTCTGCCTTTATGGCACTCTGGTATGCTTCCTCTATGGTTTTTGGAGAAGAATACTTATCTCGTCCATGATCTCTAGCCTTAGGCCATTCACAAGCCTAGCTGTCTTTTCTAGGGTGTCTTCAATATAACCAACTCTCAAATTCACCCAGTAGAATTCTTCAGTATATTCTTTCATCGTCATTCCTCTCTACTTCAAATTTTGTACTTGTTGATGCAAAGCAATCTGGTAATCTTTGGGCACAAACCTTCCCTTCATCTTGGTGACCATTCTGGTCCACTTTTTAATTAGTAACTTGTTCAATCTTCTCCTTTCTTCCTGGACACTGTCCCACCATAAGGCTGCATGTCCTTTCAGCTTGGTAGCAGCGAATTTAACTCTCCTATCTTCACTGACCTCCTCACATTCAAAATAATTATCCAACTCACTAATCCAATCCAACAACACTTATGTGGACAAACTTCCATCATAGTTTGAAATTTCAGGTTTTGGCTTACTGGTAGGCAACAAAACTGACCTTAACAATTTAATCTCAGGTCCTTCTTCATCTGATCCATCCATTGTAACTATAGCCTCTTCCTCATTGTCATCTTCTACTTCTGGATCCCTTCTCCTTCCTGCTTATACTACTGCCAAACAGGCATTGAGGATCCTAATCTCTTCCCTCAATCCCTCATCTATTACTCTTCGAATAGCTCTACCATGACCTCTTCTCCCATCTTCCATTTCAGTCAATTGTTCCTACTCTAATACCCAAATTGATGGGGTCAGCCCTCGTCCTTTGTCTGGATACAAGATTTGATTAATTTTAATTATTAATAAAATGATTTTGTGGATTTCAATGGTGCTTGGATATTTTGTTGTGGTTAATGTCTTGTTACGATTCTGCTATGAGGGAGACACCTATCTCTACCTCGAGCTCCATCCTCCCACCTTACACTATGCTTGAAAGCCTAGCTTCTCATTTGGTCTATCATTTCGACTGTCTTTCCATTTTGCGATGAGGGGTCTATTCTTAGGTGTTCACTTGTGGGTTTTGTTGGTTTTTTTCTTGTGGCGCTCTACTTGGTTTCTTTGGCTGTGGATTTTCTCAGTAACAGAGCATTGCTAGTATTCAGTTATTGTTAATGGCTAGTTGTTTTTATTTGCTGGTTTGCCTGAGGGTTCTGGGCTTGTCTCTTGGCATTCTACGACTCTGTTTGAAAGTTTATGTGGCACGGTGAAGGGTTACTTCCCCTTGAATGTATCTGGCATCACTGATATTGCATTTTGCTTGTTTGCTGGTTTAGTGGCTCCATTATTTAACTTGTCTCTGGTCACTTGTGCATCCAGGTTGCGGCCACGAGGTGACCCAGTTCTCGTCCTCGGCACGCGGCTATCTCAGGTATGATTTTTTAGTTGATTTAATGTATGTTACCTTTTCCCACCGGTTTTGATAGTTGATGCTCCTTGTGAACAGGGTCCCTTGTCAGTTCGCGACCTATTGAGGCCTCTCCTCCTGCAATGCGTCAACCCTTCTTCTAGTAAGTGCTAAACCCTTACCCTACTTTCTTCATTCAGCTGGGATTTTTCTCCTTCCGCTATTAACTCTCTGTATGCGGTGGTTGCAGGTGAATGGAAAACAAGCAATTGTGGCTTAGGCTCACCTTGGAAGTTGCTAGACCGAGTAGGGTCTTTCCATGCTTCTCGTACTTATCATCTGTTGGTACTGTTGAGCCTTAGTCTCAGGCTTCGGCCTCTCTGTCAGTTACTTAGTCCATGTGTTGGTCTTATAGAATATGGGCAGGTCGCTTAGTTTGCTTGTAACTTGGGGTTTTCAAAGTAAATGTATTTTCAGTGTTTCAAACCTAGGTTTCTCTATCTACTTGTAATACGAATTGTCTTAATTTAGTCTGTAAATTAATTTTTAAGGACTCCTGTAACTTATTTTTCAAACTATATTTGCATGAAAATAATGGCGTATTAATTCATGTGGTACCTAGTCTTTGATGTTGTCTTTGTGTTGGTAATTATGGTGATTTTTAGTATGAAACCCTTTGCTTGTTTACTTTGTTGTATGCTCGTTACTCTTCAGAACTGTAGGTAGTTGTTTGTGAGGCTTGTTGGCTCTTCGATGGTTTTCTCTCTGTGTGACTGCAGCAACACTTCCACGCTCTCAATCTCGCTGTCTCTAACAGTTTCGATGTTTGCTAAAAGATTTTAATTGCCAATACTTGTTTCTGTTTGGAAATGAATTCAATACAACTTGGAATAGAAAATAATTTAACTAGTTGCAAATTGGATTTAGATGATTATGAAAGTTACTTGTATATTTTCTATTACTCTTCTGCTATGATGGAAATCAACCTTTACAATGTTTTGTTCTTTTGCTTTTATATGATTTGTTGAACAGTTTTGAAAATTGTCAACAGTTACATGCAGTTACCATAAGTAATTGTTAATTTCCTATTTGTCTAAATTCTAGGATTAATTTAAAAGAAACAGAGTTTTCATTTTCTTTTCTTAAAAAAAAAAACATCTTAACAGAAAATGAAACAAAATCTGTTGTCGTGTCCCAAGTGCTGATAACTAGGAAAATTAAATAGATAAAAATAAAAACAACTCAGGTACAATGATTTGTGAACCTGATTAACTTGTAAGACAAACACTCCCTCTAATTTGCCCCTGCTTGGATGCTCCTACACCAGGAGAACTAGCATACATAGAAGACTTGAGAGAAGAGAAAAGTAACATCTAAGAAAATGATGATGAACCCATTGAAAATATTGAATTTGATTGAATTGATATTCTTATTTAGTTTATGATGTTATTAAAGAATAGTCATTATGATAAATTATTATTGTATTGTTTTACCATTTTGATTTTATATTTTGAATAAATACCCCATTTCATTTTTCTACAATGAATTTATTCAATATATTCTATGTTATTATGTGGTTAATATTTTGGTTTTCATTTTGATGTGCGTTATTATATTAGTGAAATAAAATTAAATATTACCATCTTCATACATGAAATATAAACCAATATGTTAAAAAAAATGTTTAAAAAATATTAACTTTCTATTTTTTTAATTAACTATGACCGTAAAAATGTTTTACTTAACATGATATTTTAAGCAAAAAGCTTCTAAAATATATATGCTCTTTTCATTATAACTGGTTTTTAAATATTTTAGATTTTTACTAAATGTGTAAAAATAGCGTTATTTAATTACAACTATTAACTATGAATTCAAAGCGTTAAAATGAATTATTTTACACTTTATTTAAAATATGTTTTGAATCAATTAATAAATATAGTTTGATGGAAAACCATGACTTTGGAATAAATAGAAATTATATACACTTTTTAATATTCTTCAAAATGAAAGTTTTTTTTTTCATTATGGAAAACCATGATTTTCAAATAAATAGAAATTATATAACATTTTTAATATTTTGAAAATGTTTTTTTTACTTTCATATAAATAAAATAAACTTTTTTTTTCGAATAAAATAAAAAATATAAAAAAAAAATATTCGAAAAAACAATATTTAAGAAAAATGATATTTTATGGCTAAAATGTTTAAAATGTGAAAGTATTATCTTAAATAAAAAAGGTGTCATTGATAGCATTTTTTTTTTAAATAGAAAAAAATAGTCATTAAACATAATCTCTAAAAGAAGATGTTAATGAAAGATATGGAAAAAATTTCTAAGGAACCTCAACAACCATTGAAAAGGTTGTTTGGGAAGGGTCACCTTAGACAACTTGTATACATAGAATACACATTGGAAAAGAAGAATAATGTCTAATAAAATGATAATGTACCCATTGAAAATAAATTTTTGCTTAGTTGGTATTATTGATTATTTTTAATATGTTATTGACGAAAATCATCAATTTGACAAATTATGAATAAATCATATTTCTTGAAGATGATTTCTAGGGATCTGTCGAATTTGGACCATGTTGGTTCAATCTCCTGAACATGTGGATCATGGACCTACAAAACATGGCTATATTCACTTAAATTTCACTAATTTGGTAATGATCTCCCAATTTCTCCAACTTCAATTATATTTGGTTGTTACACACTCCTGTCTCAGAATTTCACATCCCTCGACACCCCAATGCTATTTGGTGTTGTAGGCCAAATCCTTGGTTTTGTGGTATGTACTTCTAGATAGACATCGAACTAGGTCCAAAAACTAACCATTACTAGTATTTTGGCTACATCTACTCAAACCCAACATGGACCCTTTCCATGTTGATCCTTTCCATCTCGCTCTGATAATTGTCCCACTTGAGTGTTCACACAAGTCCCACGTGTGCATGGTCCTTCATAGTGTGGTATTTTTCTCCATAACCACAATGCTTGTATTCACCACTTCAAGCCAAATTTTGGCCCAATCCGATGCTGATTTTTTTTCAAACACCTTTCATCACCATTATATAAAGGTCTCTGCATGTCGTGTCAATTTTTCACATTAATGACACTAATACAATTTTCTATAGGAATGAAATTCCAGTAGATGAATCACATTCATCGTAAACAAGAGTTCGGCATTATTAGTGATCCAAGTGGATATTGGTTGCCACCCACCTATTCCACTTGGACCCCCACCACAATTTCTTTCAGTTTTTTAATTTCCTTAATTGTAGCACATCTTACTATTTTTGGCAGTTTTTCGGGTCCTGAACTTCTAGAGCCATTTGAGGCCCTAAACAATGTTTTTTTGGAAACAAAAATCTTCTAATGAAAGTCAAAAGTTGTAGTCCTCAAATAGATATTTCTAACGAGGTATTGTGCGCATCAAATGAAGATCGTATGCCAAGGTTACAACCCCAGGAAGTTAATGTACCAATTTACCTAAACCAGGCCCATGGTTTTGGCGCTTCATTTCCTAGGGTTAGGGTTTTGGATGTTTAGGGTTTTTCTTTGTTTCTCATAATAAATAGGCCTTTCAGCCTCATTGTAACATAGTTTACAGGCATGTAGTCACCACATCTCTTCTCACAAATAAGTTACCATCACCCGAGCTAGTTTATTTCGATTTTCTGTGTAAGCATAATTCAATTCTTTGATATAAATGAAATGAAGTGTTTTTTCTGCTACAAATCTACATTTGTAGTTATATCTATAGTTTTTCTCATTCCTATTTAAATTCGGATCAGTGGTATCAGATTGATCTTCTTTTTATCTATTTTTCTTTGCATGTCTCCAACGAGGTTAGGTTATAAGGAGTTAGGGCTCGATCTAGTTAAACCTTTGTAAGACCATACACGCAAACCCCAA
The DNA here is from genome assembly GCA_000404065.3 of Pinus taeda. Lineage (NCBI taxonomy): Eukaryota > Viridiplantae > Streptophyta > Pinopsida > Pinales > Pinaceae > Pinus > Pinus taeda. Next base: position 26,626 of record APFE030540271.1, on the reverse strand, counting down.
CGGCCTCCAAGGTGGAAGAAAATAAAGATGAGGGGCTAGGAGATCCTTTCAAAATATTGCTCGAAGAAGCCCTCGAGCGACAAAGGAATAGGATGATGGACAATTTTTCCCATATCCTTCGATAGCTACCCACATTTGACACATCTCCTTCCAACAGTCACTTTGGAAGTGCCACACCCTTTAAGGTACAATATAACTTTGATATCCACATATTCGAAGGTTAGATGGATGTTGATGTTGTAGATAAATGGTTAAATCTACTAGAAGTATATTTTTTGGTTCATGATTTTTCCAATCGGGCAAAGATTACTTTTTCACTCACAACCAATATTAGGAATTTTATATGTCTTTGGTTTCCCTAAATTAAATTTTGGTCTAGAGTTTGTAAAATTTGAGTTGCATTTTGTTATGATTTAGGCCCTAAACATTTCTAGTACAAAATTTTAAATTCCTATATCTAATGATGTCATCTAGAAAAGTTGAAGTGAAGAAGCCTATTTTATCGTAATCTAATCTATCTCATTAAAAATTCAAATAACTATTCTATTTTAACTATGACTTATTTAACTCAAGAACTCATTCAGAAAAAAAACATATAGTTATTGCTACCGATGTTTTCAAACTAAACTAACAGTAAGATGATCTCAAAATCATTAGCTAATCCTCGGGATGCTATGAATCTAAGGAAACTCAATGATAACTCAACCCAGTCCCTATGTGCTATTTGATTCAAACAAATAAACATTCAAAAGGAAGAATTGATACTCTTCTAATTTAGAACTAATTTAAAACACTACAGACAACTTTAAACTATTTTAATAATGAATGGAAATAATTCTAATTGGAACCTTCTATGAAAAGAAGCAAATAAACAACTATCTATTTAAGTGACTATTACACTATGATTCAAATAAATCCTACACAAGAAATCAAAATAACTATGCTTCAAATGTCACACAATTCCTTAAAGAATTAACACACGACCTATACTGACCAATAATACTCTGTCTCCAATCAATGCTGGGTATGCCAAACAAAGCTAAAGCTCTAAGAGCCTCATGTCACTATTATATATGTATACTCATAAACAACGGAAATACTTTCAATTTAAAACAAGAGGTTTAATTCAAAACACATTTCTTCATAAATGTATTTTGAATTGAAACATTCCTTTTTCCAAGCATTCACATATGTAAAAGTGTGATCACGAAGTTAATCATGCACAAGATATGTCTATAACAATGCTCCACATCTTGCAAATACTTTAGCAGTGATATATTGGTTACCAAAGTTATGAAAGTAGAGAGGAATATTAAGTACAATATGAAGTACTCAAATTATAAAAACCATTAACAAATCAATTTAAAAATGAGATCCAATTCTATTTAGTGAATCAAAACACACTTTACTATATGCTACAATTGTTACATGACTCGATTCTAGGTTCGTCATGGGTCCTTACGACTACCCAGAGCGAGCCTAAACTAACTCAATACTTTTTGAATCAATAAAACATGAACAATTAAATGAGATTTAAAATCCAAGAGATTAATTGTATTAAAACTTCAACAATACATCAGTTCAAAAGTTCGATCTTAACAAATTAACATTAAAAATGCTATGCCACAATCACCGACTAAGCTTAAGCGTATACCTCCTTATGAAAATGTATGTTTGTGTGTATAAATTTACATACAAAATATCAGGGCTTTTAAAGAGTTCAAGCTGATGAAAAATAGTTACAACCGATTAACTAAAGAAAGTAAAAATATATAATATATGAGCTAAGTGAGGCCAAGTGAGATCTCCAAGATGATTCCGACCGAACTTATCTCAATCGTGGCACTATCCTTGAAACAACAAAACTAATTCCATGTTTGAGATTGAGAAGGCCTATTCTGGGATGTCAAAGGTGTATTGATTTCACGACACTGAGTAGATTACTAAATGAGGTACAAAACTAAGTACATAATGGTGGTTCCAAAAATGACTACTTGTTGCAGTGTTGAACTGTGTGTTGGACTATATACTAGACTACATGTTGGACTACGTACTAATCTATCCATGTACTTCAGATGTCTTCGAGTCCTTTTAAATATTAGCCAAATTAATTCGAGTTATAAGTTCATTTAACATCTACCTAAACCAATTAAAGACATACAAAAAATAGCACTTAGTAACAAATCTTACCTCCACTGTAAAGTAGTGCAGTTTGTCTAGTGCAGAGTGGTTTTAGGGTACAAAAAGGGTAAATTAGGGTAAATGATAGTAAAAACAGTGGAATAAGATGTGAAAATGGGTACAAAAGTAGAGCCCAACATCCCCTCGTGCTAAAGGGAATGCATGCCTTCATGTAGTTGTCCCTATACTTCAATCAGTCATAAAAAATTAGGTCATCCCGTACTTCAAATTCCCGTCGCACTTCCATGAGACCTAGAAACCATGGTTTTATTTCGTTAATGGCCTTCAAAATAACAGGGCTCACTAAGCTTCTCGGCCAACCTGCTGTTTTGTTTTCCAACTAATAAGACGCGTGTTTCTCTGGATGAGCGCATCATTTTTTGGAGAAAAGGGATAGGTTCGTGTTCCGATATTTTTCCTTAATTGTCCACACATAGAGAAATATTGTCTTATACTTGTGGACCTTATCCTTTAGCTTTTCATTATTTCCCTGCAACTTAGCCAACAATAAATGTAAGTCCCCATCACCATGATCCGAGGCATTTTCAGCCGGTGTTGTCTATTGTCGAGAACTACTTCCTCTGTGAGTTGACCTAGTAATTGTCCAACTTGTCTTAGGCTTGGATGCTAGCTTCTTCTTGTTGGGACCCTTCTCAAATGGATCTTATGGTGGTGAACTACTGGGAAGATCTTGAATATTTTTTATCAACCCATCTTCCTCAGGTGGAAGAACCCCTACTTCCTCATGTACCTGAGAAAGGATTTTCATCTCCTGTTCCGGGGAAGACTGAATAGTGATAGGCTCTCGATATTGAGTACCAAAAGTGGATAGTTTTTGTTTGTACATACTTCTTGTGTGTCTCCGACCTTGTGAAGAGGTCAAATTCTCTGACACTTTCTTCTTTGGTACTATTATAATAGGCACTGATGGAATTTCTTGTTCTACCTTGAAGACTTTTTTTCCTCTTCTTAGGGATGACATCTTCTCCTTTGTACTATTATTCTACTAGTGAGATGATAGGTTTCACAACCTCCCTTATAATGTTGTTCTACTGGTGAGATGATGGGTTTGCTTCTTCAGCACTTACTTCATTGGGAACAGGTTTATTCCTCTACTCCTTACCTCTTTTACATTTTTTTCCTCCCAATGCTAGGGTCAATTTCTCTATAGATGTACTAGGGTTTACTAATTTCTTTGGGGATTTCATCGAAGGACTTCCCTAGAAGGATTTCATCTGTAGACACAAGGGTTATTCCAGGGCTTTCACCTTGTTTAGAAATAAAGTCAGGTGAAGTCTCAATTTCGTGACTTAATTTCTTCGACTGGGGGGCAATGAATCTTTGTCGGCCTTTAATTTGGGTTTCTTCCCCGTGAAGAATTTCCACCAGAAACTCTTCCCAGGTTTTCTTTTGTAACTCCCTCCTTCCACATCTACCCAAGCAACCAACCAACCAGGGTAAACATGCGGCGAGAGGCTACTATGGTTGGATTCAACCTCCTATGTGACCTTAAGAAAATGGAATCGACAGAAACATAACGAACATACCTTCGACATCATCTATAGGAATCTTGAGAACCATGCCAACACTTCATGCAGATTTTTCTTGGGCCCACTGAGCGTTTGGACAACTTAACCCCTAGTCCCTCTCATGATATAGCCATGACAACATCCAAGGACCTCCAGTCGCTCTCAAAAGTTGGCCTGCCAGCATCGAGAGACTGTGCTTATCAGTGCTCTGCTAGCATCCCTAGGAATTAAGCCACTTTTTTAGGCCCAGAGCACAGGTCATTGCCCAAAATTGCATGACATATTTAGAACCATAAAATAATAGGGAAACAATGATGTTAGAGAAAATAATTAAACAAGTCCTCAACCAAACCCCTACTAGCCATGACAGGAATTTCGTCAAACATATCACAAACATGTAATCTACATGTGTAATCAACATAATTAAGCATATGGATCTCATAATTATCTAAGAATTGCTAAAAACCATTGTTACATCATGTAATTTACTTTATTATCATCTATTAGTTCATAGATACATTATCCATTCATTTACAAGTAAAAGCAGGCTAAGATCCATATATAGATGTTGTCATAAAATGTACATATAGCCAACATAGTAACAATGAAAATACCATAAATATATTAGCCATAAAATCCACATATAAACCAGTAAATTTACACATTAAAACCAAGGGAATGTATTTCCCATTAATGAATGAAAAAACAAACACAAAATGGGATATTGCATTCCACCCAACCATAGAAGGACTGAGCCAAATCTCTTTTCAGCCATTCACCCTCATTCCATATCCCAAGCATGAATGTGGGGCTCAAACCAATAGAACCAACTAAAGCATAATGAAGTTAAACCACCTAACCATCATTAATAAAAACCAGGCTTTATCGTAATCCATCCCAAATCATTAGGCCAACACAATCAGCACATCGTAATAGGTTTTACCGTGATCTCCACATGATCACTAGGCCAAACAAGCATGGATTCCACCATATTTCTCCACCTACACCGTGAGGAATTTTCTTATCTCCTAGTCTCTCAGGCTTTACCACAATCTAATCCTAGATCATTAGGCCCTAAATTGAGACCCACTCTCTAGGATTTACTGCATATCCCAAACCCAGGATTACTAGGCCCAACAGAGAGAAAACCACCTCTTGGATTTACCGTATATCCTACCATTTTCCAGCAAGGATTCCCAGGCCCATTGAAGCAACATAATCTTGGCTTTACCACAACCCATAGTTTTGCTTAGGGGTCACTAGGATAGTGGATTTCTTGTGATCTGCATTATGGTTTAGGGACCACTAGGCCATGTGCTCTATCATTCGAAGATCCACCTCACTTAGCTTCAAATCCATCTGGGAATCCAACTCAACCAAAACATGAGAACACCATCACACCATGGTTATTCAGAAATGGAAAGGCTAGGCTAAAAACATTGTTATACTTGGAAAAACCCATGTCATAACAAAAAAAGAACCACGCGCAATACCATGCATGCCAAATCTAGCAAGGAAAATACACATGCAAGTCAATACTTTCAATGCATATTGTTGTAGCTTCTTGATCCTACTCTTCCTTGATTGCTCCTTCCTTCCTCTTGTCTTCTTTTCCTTTCTTGATCTAATGCCAAAGTGCTCCAAGAAAAATCTAAATGTCCAAGGGTGAGAGAGAGAGAGAGAGAGAGTAATGCGATAACTCCAAAACTAAACTAACAAAGGGTTACATTGACCAAACCTCCACACTGATCCTCAAAAACCTCTTTATTAATGAGGCACCTCCACCAAGAGAAAATGGCCAAATTAGTAGGGTGCCCCCG
>APFE030540271.1:0-20754 GCA_000404065.3 Pinus taeda | reverse complement strand
AGGTGCTCGACTGATAAGGTTCCTTAATTTTCCATTATTTTCCTTTATTTTCCTCCTCACATGTAACTTGTGACCTTTCACCTTCCTTTCCTCCTAACTTCCTTATTTTCATAAATAAATGTGCCAAAAAATCCATTTTTCCTTCCAAAGCCTTAGTCATTGCCTTTGCCAATTTCCTTAGCCATAATAAACCAAATAAACACCCACTAGGATGTCTCTCCCACCATTCAACTTGGAATACATGTTCCAAACCTTATTCATATATATTTTTACACAAATGTTTAACCAGGGTTTTTAACTTGGAATACATGTCAAAACCCTCCCCTTTGGGTGAACACCTTCCTTAGTGTTCAATGGCACCTATAACCAACAAGATCTTTGAAAACAAAACATACTACCCATGGAGATTTATAACACATCTCATTGCAGTATTTATAATGACCACCTACTTAAACATGACAAACATATTGTTTATTAAAGCTTTATAACACAACTCATTACAATATTTAAAATAATAACAACATATACTCATGCACATTTTATTAACCCAGTAAATAATCATATTGTCTATGGAGCTTTATAAACCAGTTCAATATAGTATCTACAGTAATATACACATATATACATTTTTGCAACTAGCAAATAAAACAATATGATGCTTGCATCTGCAGCAAGGGAATCCAAAGGATCACACCTCCACCCTCAAAGTAATAACAGGATTCATCTTCTTCCCAAGAATTCTAATCTGCATCAAATGTCCAACGCTACACTCCTACGCCAATTTTCCTCTCAGTGAATAGTTACCGACTCATTGTTCCAGGGCTCACTTCCAATGTGCATCTGATTCCATCTAGCAATTCTAATTACCAAAACAAATCCATCCCCAGTCTTACCTTGTCCGCTACACAGTGCCTCAGGAAATCTGGCCAACCCTAGCTGTGCAATCACTCACCTTCCAAGTTCCACTGGAACCCCCATCCTAGGTAATCCATCCCTTGGAAATGATTCTACACATCAGAAGATACAAAAGCTAAGGCATATCCATGCCTTAAAACCATCAGACTAGTCATAGCATGCTCATGGAAATCAATGGACACTACTGGGTACCAATGTCCCAAAATGGCCCTGCTCCTAAAGTGCTCTACTAGCATGTTGTTGCATGTTCCAATTTCTTTCATTTTTGCTACTAATTCTTGCAATCAATTTAGGCTACTCAACCGGCCATGTTCATGCATTCATTTTCCAAGCACATAATTTCCAGTAGATTCAAAATAAATTGAAATAACATTAAATCATACCTCATTTTTGGCTCGTAATAAGGTACACTTGCAATCATGTTCACTTCTTGTCACAACAAATCAAACCAGCATCTTTGATCAAATCATCACATATAAACATATCACATAAGGTTATCTCAAAACAAATCCATCATAGATCAACATCATACATCACATATAACTATCATAAACTAGAATTGTAGATCACATGTAATCATCATAGAGTAGAATCATGGATCATATGCATAGTAAAACTAAATAAAATATTTATACTTATCCTTTAATCAATGCTTAGCTTCCACCTTTGTCCTTATTTCATATGCACACTAGATTGGTATCCACAACTGAAAAACATCTAGTGCCTTCTTCTCAACCATGTGCACATACACATAGTGTGCATACCACCCATACCACCACACATGACATACAACACTATGCAATACATGCATCTACACCCAGTGTACAACACAACATAATTCATACTCCTACGTCTAGTGTACGACACAACACAACACATATACATACACAATTTACATCACAAGACATACATCCACACATAACGTACAACACCTCAAAATGCATACACATACACCCAATATACAACACAACTCATACATTTATACCTGATGTACAACGCCACACTATACATGTACCTACACCTGACATACAACACAAAAAAATAAATGTACTGCACAAAGTACAACACAAGGAATACACATGTCAAGATACCATCACTACATAATGCGCATAAATAGTACCACATGCCCACAACACATCATGTATGAAATACACATAATACCACAGATACACCAATACTATATGTATAGCATATAAACAGTACCACCTGTACACTACACCACCTGCACAATGTTTGCATAGCATCACATGTACACAACACCACCTGCACAACGTGTACACAACACCACATCTACACTGCACCACCTATACAGTGTGTATGAAATACCACATGTACACAGTACCACATGTACAACATGTACGCGACATTAAATGAACACATCACCACATGCACAACATGCACGCAACACTACATGCACACAACTCCACTTGTACAACATGAACACAACACCACTTGTACAATCATGCACACAACACCATATGCACCTAGCACCACCTGTACAACATGCACACAACACCATATGTACCTAGCACCACCTGTACAACATGCACACAACACCACAGGTATAGAGCACTGCATATCCAACATGTACATAGCATCATCTATACACAACACTACATATACAACCTGTACATAGTACCATCTATACCCAGCACTGCATATGCAATATTCACATAACACTATATGTACCATCATGTACATAACATTGTATAAAAAACATGTACACACACTATATATGCACAACATCGCATGCACACAACAACACATATGAAACATGTACAACATATACAACACATGCACAATAATAGTACCACAAATTAAACATATAATAGACATAATATAATGTATCACTCGAGTTACCTATCCATAGAATAGACATAATATCAACTCATAACCACATTATACTAACCTCATAAATCTGTTTGGCTACTCGTCATAATTGATTCCTTGTAAGACTCGAAACCTCTTCACCTCATTCACTTGCGTAAGCAATCATTCCTCCACAACAATTATTCCTAATGACCCTGTCATATAGTGACATACATACATAAATACATACATACATATACCTATAAGTAATAGCACTGAACAATCATGATCCATGAAGATGTTTTCAAACACGACATATGTACATACATACATGTATACATATATAAACATCAACACAATGATGATCACAACATAATTACCAAGTATCATAATGTCAAGGTTAATAGAACTCCCTTTATCTATGCACACCATGCACAACTTTGAGAGAAATCATCCCCAACGTAGTAAATGCATATGATGCCTCAAATCCATTCACTTCACCTTTCCTGTTATCTTTCTCATGACTATCCTACCACTATCCATTTACACCAATGGACCAAACCAGTCCAACCGATTGTCAAATTCTTACCTTCCACTACACTTACATATGCACAGAGCTTCATCTGAATCTTACATTACCTTTCAAGTACGACATAGCTCTCCCTGAGCTCCATTAACTCTACTCTTTCCCGAACAATTCCCAAAACTCAAAACATAAAAGGAAGTAAAAGAAACAAACAATAAGAAAACCATGAAAAACAATAACAATATGACACCACAAAAAAAGTGGCATTATCATTCACTAGACATAACAAAACTGCAAATCAAGCGCAATAAAATTTCAAAATACCAAAAGCACAAGACTCTCAATAGACACCATGACTCAATCCCCATGGTTCCCAGTTCTTCCAAAGGAAAGCTCAACCTAAGCCTTCTTCAAGATCTCCTAGAAGTCTCTTTGCCATGCAATTTCCAGCATCATATTTCCATGAACTCATAATTGTTAGTGTATAAATAAACATAACAACATACTTGTTACCTTACCTTCTTGTGTCAAGCACATTTCCTTGTAACTGAACATGTCCATACCATCTCTCAAGGGACCCCAATTCCCTTGACAAATCTAGCTATAACTAAACATTAATTGTTATACCTGTCAAATACATGTCCATTAATATAGCATATATCCCCATAATTTCAGACAAAGTCAAGGTTAAGAAAACTTCTTGTATGAAAAGCAATCTTTTGTTTGGAATTAGGGTTTCCAAACATAACCAAAAGAATTTTTGCCCAATTCCTTTCTTTAACCTTTTACCTTGTTGCAATTGAGTCTTATTATGCGTTGTCACATCATCCAATTGTTAGTTATATAAACAAATCAATTGTTACCTTGTCACGCAAATACCAAGCATGTTACCCTGAAACTGTTCACATATGTCAACCACATTTTCCAAATATCATGACAATCATATCTATCAATTTGAAATCAACCTTTACCAAGACTAACAATCATGTCATAAATCCATAGTCAACTCATAGTCCTTATTCATAATAGATAATTCTACAACTATCACCTACTTACACTCAAGTACATATCAATTGTCTCAACACATTTGTGTCAATAGAACGATATTAAAAATAAAAGCATTCCTTCATGCAATCTTATATACACAGTCATATCATGCAATTCATCAGACATTCAACCAAATTGCAAACATACCATGTTAAATAAATCCACTAGATTATGTTCATCGGACATTCAACCAACTTGCAAAAATACCATGTTAAATAAATCCACTAGATGACATAATCAAACACTCAACATCAAATAGATGACATAATCAAGCTCATACCTTCATGTATCTCAAGGGAGGTGATCTTGTCTGCACAATCAATCTAGTTATCATAACATAACTTCATGACATATCAACTCAAACATAAATAAGATCGTGATATCCATAATAGTCACTATCTAACAAGTTCATAAATATTTGTCGTTCATGCATAACAATCACAAATGTATGATTAGTCTAGATTAGTACAACACAATGTCACAATATGTTGACTCATACCTGAATGTCATAACCCTAACCATATGCATAGGCCAATCTAATTTAGAATCATACATATAACATCAAGATCTTAATTGAATAACCCTAATCATCAAGTTACTAGCATATAACAACAACAAGCTATATATCATGCTCATCAACAACATATAACCTAATCATCAAGTTATCTAACATAAAACAACAATAGCAATTCATACAACCACAGATTACTATCATTATTGACTATTAGACACATGTGATTATGATGATACTAATCAACTATCATCTATCATGTATGTAACCATAACATCAAAATACATGTACATAAATCTAATGTATATAACCCTAATTCATATAACAATCCTTAACTTACATACTTGAATGCCCAACATACACACCTGTATGATGATGTGCTCTTGCCTCGAGGTCCAGTGTAGCAACTTCATTTTGATTATTTGCATCTCCTTCTCTATCTCAACCAACACATTAGCATCCTAACATCCCAATATAATCATGATAACCTAAATTTCATACCATGACTTCACAAAGCATGTTTGACCTACATTCATGCATAACTTAAACCAAGACCATGCGTGCATGACAATTGCATATAAACATATAACACATCAGTACAAAACGATATGCACATCATTCTAGCGAGAGTCCAATCATCAATGCATAACCATATCAACTACACAAACCATGACCTCATGCATGAAAATAACAACCACATCACATGCACTTGAAAACATGTGAACACTGACATGTATAACAAATTCATATACAACCATACATTCATGATGATGACACCATCAACCTTCACATGGCAACATCACTGCGACATGATCAACATCATGCAAATGCAACAAGCACATGGACTACAAGCATAAAAAACACATATGCAACCAGCATGAATGCATGAACAACACATAAACCATCCAGTCCAAGGGGTGAACCATGCTTTGATACCACTCTATAGTATCATATATGACACAAAGAGAACAAAAACCAAACCCAAAGAGAGAACAACCTGGATTTGATACCACTTTGTAGCACCCTCCTCCCACATCTACCCAAGTAATTGACTAACCAGGGTAAACATGTGATGAGAGACTACTATGGTTGTATTCGACCTCTTGTGACCTTAAGGAAATGGAATTGACAAAAACATAACATAGAGACCTTCCACATTAGCTACAAGACCTCTGAGAACCATGCCAACAATTCAGGCAACTTGCCCCTGGGTCCCACTGAGCTTCTAGACAACTTAACCCCTGGTCACTCTCATGATATAGGCATGACAGTGTCCAAGGACCTCCAGTTGCTCTCATAGGCTTGCCTGCCAACATCCAGAGACTCTTTTTTCAGTGTTGTGCTAGCATCCCTAGGAATTAAGCCACATTTTTAGGCCTAGAGCCCAGATCACTGTCCATAATTTCATGGAATCTTCAGAACCATAAAATGAAATGGAAACAATGATGTTAGAGTAAAATATACTTAAACAAGTCCTCAACTAGACCCTTACTAGCCATGACAGGAATTTCGTCAAACATATCACAAACATGTAATCTATATGTGTAATCAATAGAATTAAGCATATGGATCTCATACTTATCTAAGAATCGCTAAGAACCATTGTTCCCTCATGTCATTACTGCATTATCATTTATTACGCCATAAATACATTATCCATTCATTTACAAGTAAAACGGGATAAGAGCCATACATAGTTGTTGTCATAAAACGTACATATAACCAACATAGTAACAAAAGAAATACCATAAATATATCAACCATAAAATCCACATATAAAGCAATACATTTACACATGAAAATCAAGGGAAAGGATTTCTCATTAATGAATGCAAAAACCAACCGGAGATGGGACTACCATGTTCCACCTAACCATAGAATGGTTGAGCCAAATATCTCTTCATCTATTCTCCCCTGTGCCATATTCTAAGCATGAATGCAAGACTCAAACCAACAGAACCAACTAGTTCATACCAAGGTTAAACCACCTCACCCTCATCAATAGAAATGTGGCTTTACGGTAATCCATCCCAGATCACTAAGCCAGCACAATGAGCACATATAATAGGATTTACCATGATCTCCACCCGATCAGTAGGTTAAAAAACCATGGATTCCACCAGCTTTCTCCACGTACACTGTGAGGAATTTTCATGTCTCTGAGTCTCTCAGGCTTTACCGCAATCTAATCCTAGATTGCTAGGCCCTAAACCGAGACCCACTCTCCATGATTTACTGCATATCCCAAACCTGGGATTCCTAGGCCCAATAGAGATCAAACCACATCTTCGATTTACCTTATATCCTACCATTCATCGACAAAGATTCCTAGGCCCATCGAGGCAACACAATCATGGCTTTACCGCAACCCACAATCTGGCTTAGGGGTCACTAGGCTAGTGGCTTTATCGTAATCCACATTTCAGTTCAGGGACCACTAGGCCATTTTCTCTATCCTTCGAATATCCACCTCACTTAGCTTTGAATCCATCTAGCAATCCAACTCAACCAAAGCATGAGAACCCCATCACACCATGTTTATCTATAAATGGCAAGGCTAGGCTAAAAACATTGTTACACCTAGCAAAACCCATGCCATAACAGTAAAATAACCACATGAAATACCATACATGCCAAATATAGCAAGGAAAATACACATGCAAATCGATACCTACAAGGAATGTTGTTGTAGCTGTTTGATCTTTCTCTTCCTTTCTTGCTCCTTCCTTCCTCTTGCCTTCTTTTCCTTTCTTGATCCAATGCCAAAGTGCTCCAAGAAAATTCTAAGTGTCCAAGAGTGAGAGAGAAAGAGAATAATGAGACAACTCCAAAACTAAATTGAGAAAAGGTTACACCGACCAAACCTAGTCATTGATCCTCAGAAGACTTTTTATTAATGAGTCCTTTGTTTCCTTCATTTTCCATTATTTTCCTTCATTTTCCTTCTCACATGCAACTTGTGACCTTTCACCTTCATTTTTTCCTCATTTCCTTTATTTTCATTAATAAATTTGCCTAAAATTCCATTTTTATTTTCCAAAGACTTATCCATTTCCTTTTACAATTTCCTTAGACATAATAAATTCAATGAACACCCACTACGATGTTTCTCCCACCATTCAGTGTAGAATACATGTCCCATCAACCATGCCTTATATATTTTTACATGAATTTTTAACCAAGGTTGTTACACCTTTTGTGTACTTAACTCATATACAACCAATATCTTAATAAGAAAAACCCTCCTAGCAACCTTATATAAACTCTTGTGTAAGAAAAATAGAAAGTTGACTTCTTGGTCATCTAAAAATATTTGAGAAATCTAATGTGATAAAGGAAGATAGTGCAATACCTCCCTTCAGAGATAACAAATCTTTGTAATGCAATGATGACTGGGTATTGCTCCTCCATGCATCTGCATAGAACCCCTTTTGACCAATGAATGGACTTGTATGTTGGATTAAGGAATTTAGTGCAGTCATCTGGCTTAAGCAGTCATCCTTTGAAAAACATCTCATCGGCTAGTGGCAACCCGATTGCCTTAATTATAGACTTATCAGTTTCTTTGAGTTTTATTCTCCCAATCCTTGCAACTTTCCCATTAAAACTTTGCACAAAGGTGATGCCCACTCTATCATTGTAACCTGAAACTTCTAAAGAAAACCCATCCAACATTTTTCTTCAAACAATGCCTTACACTTAGAATATTGAGGGCTTTTGGAGAACTGAATGAATGTGGGTTCATGGTGGTTGGTCCCCATGCTAAACATGAAGAAATATTAGATGTTAATAGAGAATTCAAAGGCTCATAGTTCAACTTCTAACTAAAAATTATCGATGAGACATACAATTTTCATGTCAGGCTCACAGAAATTGAAATTTATTTTGAAACAACAATTGTGAAATTTGAATTATGGTGGGGATTCGTTGTTGCAATGATGAATTAGTAATTGACATTCGTACCACAGCAGTATAAATGAAGGGAAAGAGTAGGGGGGATAGGGGGGTACGAATATGGAAGTATATGTGAATCATTATAATTAGCGGAGATAAATTATCACTAAGCCTATCATTCATATAATTCAAATTAGTCTAAGTAAATGTAAATTTACCCATGCCTTGATTTGACTGTACATTAATATTCAATATCTCAAGAACAATGATGACAATGACAATATGATCTTTGGATGAATATTGAATCCAAGATGATAAATTGGTACATATAATTATGGATAATTCAGAGTACTTGTGAATTACCATCTTCGTTAATTTTGGTGTCGTTATGCTAAAACTGATTTCCATATACATATTTTGAACTTTTTGTATAAAATTGTGAGAAATCATTCAGTACCAAACTCAATCTCAAAATGGTACTGAATTAAGAATGAAATCCCTAAACTTTCACTTTGAACATGGAAACTATGAAAAATATGACTGAACTGAAAAATTAATAGAAACCTTCTTTGAAACTTGATGTAGACCGGTTTTTCAAACTGTTTTCTCAAAATCAGACCCTGGAAGGCTGCAGACCAGGAAGACCTCAAGTAACTATTTCAAACCTACTTTAGGCTGAGGCTTAGCCTCTTCAACCTGAGAGGGCTCTCTCTGAATGGATTAAGGATTTTGATTATAGATAAGATGGCTAACTCTTGTAGAATAACTATGAAAAATATGAATGGTGGAAAAACATTAACTACTATCCATTGGGCTTATGGAGTCAACAACATCTCAATACCACAATAAACTCAACCTTACATAGAAGTCAGGGCATTCAGCATTTAAACATTCAAAACATAAACTCATATAGGACCACATAGTTTATAAATGTATACAGGAAGTCAGAGCACATTCAGTGAATTCTGAGTGATTATACATCCATACCACTGCAATAATTAAGGAAAGAACAACAGCATATATTCTGAACATAAAGATCCCTCATGAATCCTGAGAAGTAAAGCCAAACTTGTATTACTGAAATAGAGTTTTACATAAGCCAAATACCAGTCTCTTCTAAGATTTCCAACCCTTTGCTAATTCGACCTCTTGCTCTATATAAAGAATTTACAATTAGGATTCCATCATCCATGATCAAGAGAATTCAAATTTTTCATCAATGACACCTATTCTAACCATAAAACAAACCATTAATTAGAACTAGTTGTTAACTAGGAGTGCTAGTGACCTAATACAACTAGGAGAGTAACTCCTTATCATGATTACAACAACCTTATCTAAGCATTTAAAGCATTATTTGACAACTTGCAACCTCAAGAAGTCGAATTTTATGAAGCCTCCCACGTGGTCATCTGACTGCTGAAGACAAACCCTAGAAATTAGGGAACATGTTTCCCTATTTTTAGGTTTAGGATCCCTCAAAATGGCACGTGGGACAGAGCCTTTATCTCCTCAACCATGACACATTTTTTGAAACTGAAGGAGGTTTTTGTAGTCCAATATTTCTAGAACAAAAACCTCTCTTGGTTTTGTAAAATACTTCTCCAGATGTCCAGACTCGATCCTTGATGTTCCTAGAAACTAGGAGACTGTCCCTTGCTCTGTTCTGGCTGAAAAATGGGTCTTGGGACAGAGCTCATAACTTCTCACACAAAATTTATTTAGAAAAACTGAAGGAGGCTTTTGTGAACCAATCCATGCTAAACAAAAACCTCTCTTGGTTTTGTGAAAAACCTTCCCTACCTCCCAGAATGTGCCTTCTAAAAATAGGTGTAAAACAGAGAAATATGCATGTGAAACACTGCACCTACAGCAGTTTCGTAGCGCAACTTTGGTCCATCATTTCTCCCAAATAGGAATGAAAACCTCTTTCACTTTTCAGAGAGGAGTTTTCCACTGCTCAGGAAAGCTTCTGGAAGTTAACTAGTAAAATCAATTTTTTTCTGCTAAAACAGGCTGCTACGGGGGTTTCGTAGCGCAAAATAGGATTTTTACACTGTCTGCGCTACGAAAACGTGGATTCGTAGCTAGTTTTAAAATTTCTCCAAAATCATGTGAGATATGACTTCTAAACACATGGTGAGGCTTCTAGGACATGGCATGAGGCTATCAAACTTTATTTGAAGATGGACATGAGACTCTAACCCTATGATTTAGACTCTAAAACATAAAAATGACTTGAACATGACTTGACCATGACTTGACCATGACTGATACAAGAATTGAGAAATCATGTAAGTTGTCCAAATTTTTTAAGGAATTTTTGCAGTGATAACAATGGCTCCACTTGGGATAGTGTGCCCTTGTGGTACACTAAGAACCTGTAGCTCCAGTGCCGCTATCCATCCTCTAGAAGAAAACTTTGAACTTTTGCCCAGTTTTCTCCTCAAGCCTTTAGTGATTGTTGAACGAATAATTCCAACTGCACCTACTGAAATAGATGCTCAGTCAACCTACTATGATCTTATTTGCATTGTTCTACCTACCTACTAGTTGTAAGCTCCACTTGTAGCTCAAGCAACATAATATTTCCAATAAAGCCAATCAATTGTCCTTTCTGATATTGGAGGTTCTTGACTGCATCCAACCTCAAAATAACCATGGTAGTGAGATGACCAAATCAACTTATAATGTATATGATCTTCATAATGCAAATGAAATTGAAATACTGATGTGCAAAGCTTTGCCATGTATTCACTTATAGGGTCAAAGAAGACATGATTATTTTGATGATCATCATAACATTCTACATCTTTAGACAATTGATTCTCAGCCACACACAATTTCTTTGATATGCTATCCAACTGCTCTTCTAAATGGTTCCCACAAACAATGTAATTTTCCTCCTTATTATGATCATTCATTGATGTAAGCTGTTGCAAGGAATCACAAAATTGAACGACCTTTTCCTCTGCCTGAAGATTATAAAAGCTATCTTCTAGTACTTCTTCATGGGGTTTGCAACCAATTTCATACTCTTTATGATTCAAAGATTGAGAAGACTGCTGCATCTCTACATCAACATCAGAGGATTGAACATGGTTTTCATAAGTAAACCCCTGCTGATTTTCATGTTGCATTTCATGGGATGTTATACTTTCTTCTTGGTGTTGAAATGCATTGTTATGAAGAGCCTCTAAAATTTCTTCATCCATAAACTAATCATCATCATAACAATCCTCCAAGTACTGAATAAGACTTAAAGAATGTCTACAACAATCTTTGAGAAACAATAAGGAAGGATGACATTCTTTATACATCTCATAGAATTCATCATGAAAACTAGAAAGCGAATATATTGAACCATTTTCCAAACTTTTATACCAAGACCATGCTTTTCCTTCTGAAGTGGTCATAAACATCTTCATGAGACAATCTTATGGGAGATGAACCTTAAGACTGCGTACATGCATATGGAACCTAACCAAATGAAGCGCAGCATTGTCTTTCTTTTCATCTTTGAATATTGGAAGATCCTCTAACCAATCAACCTTTGGCATAGGATTTGGAAAACCAGGGATATGAGACCGATTCATAGGAGCATACCTGGCATTCATTTTTGCAGTGGAACTCATCTTGAAACTTCATCAAGCTACTGATCTTCTACAGTGGAGTCACCTTCCAATTTGTTATTTGATGTGTGGAGTTGCCAAGGTAGTTTTGCAGCCTCAAAAAGATGTCTGAGCTCCTGCTACCTTCAGAAGTTCAACCTCTTAATTTCGGGAATGAACAGACTTCAGGCTCCCGGTAGATGCACCAAAATGTTATCTCAAAATTAGACCCTAGAAGGCTGCAGACCAGGAAAACCTCAAGTAACTATTTCAAGCCTACTTTAGGCTGAGGCTTAACCTCTTCAACCTGAGAGGGCTCTCTCTGAATGGATTAAGGATTTTGATTATAGATAAGATGGCTAACTCTTGTAGAATAACTATGAAAAATATGAATGGTGGAAACACATTAACTACTATCCATTGGGCTTATGGAGTCAACAACATCTCAATACCACAATAAACTCAACCTTACATAGAAGTCAGGGCATTCAGCATTTAAACATTCAGAACATAAACTCATATAGGACCACACAGTTTATAAATGTATACAGGAAGTCAGAGCACATTCAGTGAATTCTGAGTGATTATACATCCATACCACTGCAATAATTAAGGAAAGAACAACATCATATATTCTGAACATAAAGATCCCTCATGAATCCTGAGAAGTAAAGCCAAACTTGTATTACTGAAATAGAGTTTTACATAAGCCAAATACCAGTCTCTTCTAAGATTTCCAACCCTTTGCTAATTCGACCTCTTGCTCTATATAAAGCATTTACAATTAGGATTCCATCATCCATGATCAAGATAATTCGAATTTGTCATCAATGACACCTATTCTAACCATAAAACAAGCCATTAATTAGAACTAGCTGTTAACTAGGAGTGCTAGTGACCTAATACAACTAGGAGAGTAACTCCTTATCATGATTACAACAACATTGTCTAAGCATTTAAAGCATTATTTGACAACTTGCAACCTCAAGAATTCGAATTTGATGAAGCCTCCCACGTGGTCATCTGACTGCTGAAGACAAACCCTAGAAATTAGGGAACATGTTTCCCTGTTTTTAGGTTTAGGATCCCTGAAAATGGCACGTGTGACAGAGCCTTTATCTCCCCAACCATGACACATTTTTCTAAACTGAAGGAGGTTTTTGTAGTCCATTATTTCTAGAACAAAAAACTCTCTTGGTTTTGTAAAATACTTCTCCAGCTGTCCAGAATCGATCCTTGATGTTCCTAGAAACTAGGAGACTGTCCCTTGCTCTGTTCTGGCTGAAAAATGGGTCTTGGGACAGAGCTCATAACTTCTCACAAAAAAGGTATTTAGAAAAACTGAAGGAGGATTTTGTGAACCAATCCATGCTGAACAAAAACATCTCTTGGTTTTTTGAAAAACCTTCCCTACCTCCCAGAATGTGTCTTTGAAAAATAGGTGTAAAACAGAGAAATATGCATGTGAAAAACTGCACCTACAACAGTTTCGTAGCGCAACTTGTGTCCATCATTACTCCCATATAGTAATGGATCTAAAGAAAGTGGAAGAGGTTTTTTTACTTCATTATCTTAGGAATGAAAACCTCTTTCACTTTTCAGAGAGGAGTTTTCCACTGCTCAGGAAAGCTTCTGGAAGTTAACTAGTAAAATCAAAATTTTCTGCTAAAACAGGCTGCTACAGGGGTTTCGTAGCGCAAAATAGGATTTTTACACTGTCTGCGCTACGAAAACGTGGATTCGTATCTAGTTTTAAAATTTCTCCAAAATCATGTGAGATATGACTTCTAAACACATGGTGAGGCTTCTAGGACATGGCATGAGGTTATCAAACTTTATTTGAAGATGGACATGAGACTCTAACCCTATGACTTAGACTCTAAAACATAAAAATGACTTGAACGTGACTTGACCATGACTTGACCATGACTGATACAAGAATTGAGAAATCATGTAAGTTGTCCAAATTTTTTAAGGAAGTTTTACAGTGATAACAGTGGCTCCACTTGGGATAGTGTGCCCTTGTGGTACACTAAGAACCTGTAGCTCCAGTGCCGCTATCCATCCTCTAGAAGAAAAATTTGAACTTCTGCCCAGTTTTCTCCTCAAGCCTTCAGTGATTGTTGAACAAATAATACCAACTGCACCTACTGAAACAGATGCTCAGTCAACCTACTCTGAGCTTATTTGCATTGTTCTACCTACCTACTAGCTGTAAGCTCCACTTGTAGCTCAAGCAACATAATATTTCCAATAAAGCCAATCAATTGTCCTTTCTGATATTGGAGGTTCTTGAATGCATCCAACCTCAAAATAACCATGGTAGTGAGATGACCAAATCAACTTATAATGTATATGATCTTCATAATGCAAATGAAATTGAAATATTGATGTGCAAAGCTTTGCCATGTATTCACTTATAGGGTCAAAGAAGACATGATTATTTTGATGATCATCATAACATTCTACATCTTTAGACAATTGATTCTCAGCCACACACGATTTCTTTGATATGCTATCCAACTGCTCTTCTAAATGGTTCCCACAAACAATGTAATTTTCCTCCTTATTATGATCATTCATTGATGTAAGTTGTTGCAAGGAATCACAAAATTGAACGACCTTTTCCTCTGCCTGAAGGTTATAAAAGCTATCTTCCAGTAATTCTTCATGGGGTTTGCAACCAATTTCATACTCTTTATGATTCGAAGATTGAGAAGACTG
The DNA here is from genome assembly GCA_000404065.3 of Pinus taeda. Classification (NCBI taxonomy): domain Eukaryota; kingdom Viridiplantae; phylum Streptophyta; class Pinopsida; order Pinales; family Pinaceae; genus Pinus; species Pinus taeda. The sequence goes on along the minus strand of APFE030540271.1, from coordinate 5,717 downwards.
TTGCATCTCTACATCAACATCAGAGGATTGAACATGGTTTTCATAAGTAAACCCCTGCTGATTTTCATGTTGCATTTCATGGGATGTTATACTTTCTTCTTGGTGTTGAAATGCATTGTATGAAGAGCCTCTAAAATTTCTTCATCCATAAACTCATCATCATCATAAAAATCCTCCAAGTACTGAATATGACTTAAAGAATGTCCACAACAATCTTTGAGCAACAATAAGGAAGGATGACATTCTTTATACATCTCATAGAATTCATCATGAAAACTAGAAAGCGAATATATTGAACCATTTTCCAAAATTTTATACCAAGACCATGCTTTTCCTTCTAAAGTGGTCATAAACATCTTCATGAGACAATCTTCTGGGAAATGAACCTTAAGACTGTGTACATGCATATGGAACCTAACCAAATGAAGAGCAGCATTGTCTTTCTTTTCATCTTTGAATATTGGAAGGATCCTCTAACCAATCAACCTTTGGCATAGGATTTGGAAAACCAGGGATATGAGACCGATTCATAGGAGCATACCTGGCATTCATTTTTGCAGTGGAACTCATCTTGAAACTTCATCAAGCTACTGATCTTCTACAGTGGAGTCACCTTCCAATTTGTTATTTGATGTGTGGAGTCGCCAAGGTAGTTTTGCAGCCTCAAAAAGATGTCTGAGCTCCTACTACCTTCAGAAGTTCAACCTCTTAATTTCGGGAATGAACAGACTTCAGGCTCCCGGCAGACGCACCAAAATGTTATCTCAAAATCAGACCTTGGAAGGCTGCAGACCAGGAAGACCTCAAGTAACTATTTCAAACCTACTTTAGGCTGAGGCTTAGCCTCCTCAACCTGAGAGGGCTCTCTCTGAATGGATTAAGGATTTTGATTATAGATAAGATGGCTAACTCTTGTAGAATAACTATGAAAAATATGAATGGTGGAAACACATTAACTACTATCCATTGGGCTTATGGAGTCAACAACATCTCAATGCCACAATAAACTCAACCTTACATAGAAGTCAGGGCATTCAACATTTAAACATTCAGAACATAAACTCATATAGGACCACACAGTTTATAAAGGTATACAGGAAGTCAGAGCACATTCAGTGAATTCTGAGTGATTATACATCCATACCACTGCAATAATTAAGGAAAGAAGAACATCATATATTCTGAACATAAAGATCCCTCATGAATCCTGAGAAGTAAAGCCAAACTTGTATTACTGAAATAGAGTTTTACATAAGCCAAATACCAGTCTATTCTAAGATTTCCAACCCTTTGCTAATTTCTCTATATAAAGCATTTACAATTAGGATTCCATCATCCATGATCAAGAGAATTCTAATTTTTCATCAACGATACCTATTCTAACCATAAAACAAACCATTAATTAGAACTAGCTGTTAACTAGGAGTGCTAGTGACCTAATACAACTAGGAGAGTAACTCCTTATCATGATTACAACAACCTTATCTAAGCATTTAAAGCATTATTTGACAACTTGCAACCTCAAGAAGTCGAATTTGATGAAGCCTCCCACGTGGTCATCTGACTGCTGAAGACAAACCCTAGAAATTAGGGAACATGTTTCCCTGTTTTTAGGCTTAGGATCCCTGAAAATGGCACGTGGGACATAGCCTTTATCTCCTCAACCATGACACATTTTTCGAAACTGAAGGAGGTTTTTGTATTTCAGGATTTCTAGAACAAAAACCTCTCTTGTTGTTGTAAAATACTTCTCCAGCTATCCAGACTCGATCCTTGATGTTCCTAGAAACTAGGACACTGTCCCTTGCTCTGTTCTGGCTGAAAAATGGGTCTTGGGACAAAGATCATAACTTATCCCAAAAAATGTATTTAGAAAAACTGAAGGAGGCTTTTGTGAACCAATCCATGCTGAACAAAAACCTCTCTTTTTTTTTTGAAAAACCTTCCCTACCTCCCATAATGTGTCTTTGAAAAATAGGTGTAAAACAGAGAAATATGCATGTGAAAAACTGCACCTACAACAGTTTCGTAGCGCAACTTTGGTCCATCATTTCTCCCAGATAGTAATGGATCTGAAGAAAGTGGAAGAGGTTTTTTTTACTTCAGTATCTTAGGAATGAAAACCTCTTTCACTTTTCATAGAGGAGTTTTCCACTGCTCAGGAAAGCTTCTGGAAGTTAACTAGTAAAATCAATTTTTTCTACTAAAACAGGCTGCTACAGGGGTTTCGTAGCGCAAAATAGGATTTTTACACTGTCTGCGCTACGAAAACGTGGATTCGTAGCTAGTTTTAAAATTTCTCCAAAATCATGTGAGATATGACTTCTAAACACATGGTGAGGCTTCTAGGACATGGCATGAGGTTATCAAACTTTATTTGAAGATGGACATGAGACTCTAACCCTATGACTTAGACTCTAAAACATAAAAATGACTTGAACATGACTTGACCATGACTTGACCATGACTGATACAAGAATTGAGAAATCATGTAAGTTGTCCAAATTTTTTAAGGAAGTTTTACAGTGATCAAGGGCCAGCTGGAAGGTTATGAGCACCATCAAATTCGACTTCATGGAGTGTTAGGTGTCAAAGAATGCTTTAAATGTTTAGATAAGGTTGTTGTAATCATAATAAGGAGTTACACTCCTAGTTGTATTAGGTCTCTAGGACTCCTAGTTAGGTGTCATTTGCATTTAATAGTTAGTTTTAAGTATCAATAGGTGTCATAGTAAGATGAATTCGAATTCCCCTCATGCTTGAGGAGGAATCTAAGTTATGTAAAGAGATCTATATATAGAAGAAGATGTAATGTACAAAGGGTTGGAAATTTTATGGAAAAGCTTGTATTTGGCTTATGTAAGACTCATTTTCAGTAATACATATTTGAATTTACTTCTCAGGATTCATGAAGGATTTTTTATGTTCAGAATATGTGATGTTGTCCTTTTCTTAATTCTTACAGTGGTATGGATGTATAATCACTCAGAATTCACTGAATGTGCTCTGACTTCCTGTATACATTTATAAATTGTGTAGTCCCATATGAGTTTATGTTCTGAATGTTTAAATGTTGAATGCCCTGACTTCCATGTAAGGTTGAGTTCATTGTTATATTGAGGTGTTGTTGACTCCATAAGCCCAATGGATAGTTGTTAAATGTGTTTCCACCATTCATATTTTTCACAGTTGTTCTACAAGAGTTAGCCATCTTATCTTTAATCAAAATCCTTAATCCATTTAGAGAGAGCCCTCTCAGGTTGAGGAGGCTAAGCCTCAGCCTAAAGTAGGTTTGAAATAGTTACTTAGAGTCAACCTGATCAGCAGCCTATCAAGACCTGATTTTGACTTTAGGACACAGACCTTGGTCATCAGATCTGTCCTAGTCCGATGACAAAGGTCTGTGTTAAAGTTGATTTCATTTTATTTTTTCTCACTTAGGATTTGGAGTTTTAAAAGTTTTTAACTCAAACCATACTCGACTCCTATTGGTTCTCCTCCACCCATCATTGTTCCATAGTCATGTCTTGTCTTATCCGAGTCACCGTGTCTTTTAGTGATTTCACAGCGTAATCCCATTTGCCAGTTTCGCAGCGCAATCATGGTTAAGAAGTTTCGCAGCGCGTCATGATTAGGCAGTTTCGCAGCACATCATTAGAATTTAAAACTAACTGCGCTGCGAAATCATGGATTCGTGCATTTCGCAGCGAATCTTTCCCGAAATGTCAAGTCCGTAGGTGAGTCATCAATTGTGTCCACTCATGTCAGTTTGTGTACCTCTTGTATCACGTTTGAATTCTCATTTGCCACTACCCCACCAATAGATCTGTTGATATGCACAGAAATATCATTCCCAAGAGATTTTACCGTGCATAGACCTTAATGATGGTCGTAAGTGCTGCATGAGTGACAAGTCTGCCTGATTATGTATTGAAGTGTTTCAATGAAAGAATTTGAATTTCAAGCGAGGCTGATTTCAAGCGAGCCTGATTACAAGCGGGGATGAATTAAAAAAGAGTTGAATCACCATTTCGACCGGAGCTGTTAGACTTTGTGTGTGAAGATCTCGAAGGGAAAAATGGAGAGAAAATAGCACAGATCCGGTAAATGCCAGAGGACTGAACCTGAAGGCCTGGACATAGCGTTGAGGGATGAAGGCGTGAAGAAAGTGTTCAAAGATGCCGGGTGCTGGAACTTTTGCAAAAAACTACAAGGAGGACATGTGCAGGTAACTAAAGAATTTGCGCTAAACTTCACTGGTTTAAATTCAAAGATAGCTATGCTAGAAGTACAGGTTTCTCCAGAAGCAATATCTGCTGTGACAGAGATCCCAAGAGGACGGGAAGAATGTTTTAAAAATTTTAAGTTTGATATGAATCCTTGTAAGGAGTTTTTAAAGGAGGCATATGTAAACGAAGACTTAACAAAAGCAGTGCCCAGAAATTATGTCAAGGAACATTATGCTCTTCTTCTCACCTGCATACAAAAATATTTGACCTGTGAAGGAAGGTACAATAAGTTCTATTCTTACCATTTTAAACTGCTTTTGCATTTCACTGGGAAAGTCTCCATAGACATTCCTTTTTATTTGTTTCGCAATTTGAGTAAGATGTGTGATAAGGTGTAGCTGAGGAAAGAGGACTGTGAAACCTCTTTATTTCATCATGGTTTGATTAAGTTGCTAGTTTTAGATGGCCTCCAAAAGATAGGTAGAGACTGGAATTCGTTTATTTTCATGGCTGGATTCCAAAGCAAAACTGGCCTTACTCCACAACCAGCCAGAGAATTCACCATAGCTGAGCTTCAAAAGGAAGTAAGAGCTAAAAAGCAAACCAAGCCACAGCTACAAAAACCAGTGAAGCCACTAATCATTCAAGAACAACCTCAGAAATCATCAAAGGAAAAAACTCAGAGTAAGAAAGCTGTACCCGAAACAAGCAGATCTGAAGCAGTCTCAAGTGTAAGGACAAGAAGCCAAATAAATAAGGAGAAAGGTAAAGCTATAGCTGTTGAAGAGAGCTCGGTGTCTAAGGCAAGCTTGAATGATTTATTACAGGCTATTGAATTCGAGCAGTCTGAACCAGTTCATATTGATTTGTCACAGTCTCCGCAAGAAAGTATTAAGAAAACCAAGGCCTCAAAAAGGCTTAAATTTGATGAGCCAGCTCAGGAGTTTATTTTTAAACCTAGAGGACCTATGACAAGAAGATTCCAGCAAGCACAGGAAGCACTGCTCAGAACAGAGGAAACAGAGGAAGGGACACAACATTGGCAAAAGAGCAGCACAAGCAAAACAATCCTTACATCTAAAGAAGACAATATAATAGACCTGAAGAGCCAATTGGAGTCTGCTAAATATGAGATTGTCAAACTGAAAAGAGTTGTTAGAGAATATACAATCGTGCATGCAAATTATCGTAAAGCTGTGTGGAAAGGAAGTGAAACCCTAAAAAACCAGTTGAATTCAGTAGTGGATGGCCATGCACAATTTCATACATGGACAGTACCAGCAATCAAAGAGGCCAAATACATTAGAAGGATAAATATGAAGCTAAGAGCTGGAAATAGAGCTATGAAGAAGAAAATTGAATACCTGAAGGCACAGCTAGGCCAGTTAACTGCTAAATGAATTTTCTTTCTAGGAAAGGTTTTGTTCCAAATTTTTGTTAAATTAGCTTAGTCTTTTTGTTTTGAAGACATGTAAATCCCTGCTATAC
>APFE030540268.1:0-19890 GCA_000404065.3 Pinus taeda | reverse complement strand
CACCACCTCCTCTTGCCCCACCTCCGCATCCACCTCCTCCACCACCTCCGCCTCTACCACCTCCGCCTCTACTACCTCTGCCTCTACCACCTCCACTACCTCTGCTACCTCCTCCTCTTCTTCTACCTCCTCTTCCACCTCCTCTACCAACGCCTTCTACACCACCTCTAGATCCACCACCTCCTCCTGCTCCTCCTCCTCCACCTCCTCATCCACCACCACCTCCACCAACTCCTCCTCCTTGTACTCCACCTTCACTCCACCTCTCCCTCCTCCTCATCCTACTCCTTTGCCTCCTTATTCACCACCACCTACAACTCTACTTCCTCCACTCCCTCCTCCTCTTCCTCCTTCTTATCCTTCTCCTCCTCCATCTCAACCTCCTCGACCACCTCCTCCTCCTCCTCTCTGTCCTCCTCCTCCTCCTCCACCTAAACCTCCATGTAAACCTTCACCTCCCCCTCCACCTCAACCTCCACCTCTACTCTTCCTCCACCTCCACTCTTCCTCCGCCACCACTTCCACCTCTGCCTCCTCCTCATCCTCCTCCTCCACACCCTTCTCAACCAACTCCTCCTCCTCCACATCCACCTATACCTCGACCACCTCCTATGCCATATCCACCTATACCTCCACCACCTCCTGCTTCACCACCACCTCCACCTCCACCACCTCCAACTCCACCCCGACATCCACCTCCACCTCCACCCCCACATCCACCTCCACCGCCTCCTCCTCCTCCTTCTCCATCTCCACCACCACCTCCTCCTCCTCCTCCATCTCTACGTCTACCTCCTCCTCCACCACCACGCCCTTCTCCTCCTCCTTCTCCTCCTCCTCCTTGACCTCAACCTCTGCCTTCTCCTGCTCCTCATCCTCCACCTCCACCTCCTCCTACACCAACAACACCTCCACCTCCACCTCCTCCTCTGCACCAACACCACTTCCACCTTCTCATCCACCACCTCAACCTCCAACAACACCACCTCCTCCTCTTCCTTCTCCTCCTCCTCCTCTTCATCCACTGCCACCACCTCCTCCACCTCCTCCCACTCCACCTCCACCACCACCTCCACCTCCTCATTAACTGATTTCACCCCCTCCTCCTCCTCCTCCACCTCCACCACCACCATCACCAGCACATGCTCCTCCTCTTCATCTGCCACAACCACCACTACCACCACCTTCGCCTTTTCCTCCTCTTCCTTCTCCTCCTCCTCGTCCACCTCGTTTGCCTCCACTGCCTCCTCTGCCATTTTCGCTAACCCCCTCCCTACTTCCCCATCCTCTCCACCTCCTCCACCACATCCTCCTCCTCTTGCCCTGCCCCCTCCCTCGCCGCCGCTTGTGCCTTCAACTACTCCTCCTCACCGTTTTCGCGTCCTCCTCGTGCTCCTCCTCCTCTGCTTCCATCTCGTCCTTCTCCTCCCCTAGCACCTTAACACCTGTCTTTGGCTCTGGCTCCTCCACCTCCTCCTCCGCCTCTGCCTTCACCTCCACCTCATCCTCCTCCTTCGCCTCCTCCTCCTCCTCTCCTCTGCCTCCACCACCTTCACCTCTGCCTCCTCCTCCTCTCCTATGCCTCCTCCTCTCCTCTTCTCTACCTCCTCTACCTTCGCCTCCACCTTCTCCTTTGACTCCTATGCTTGCTCCTGCGCCTCCTCCTCCTCTTTGTCCAAGCTTAAATAAACTAAAATTGCATATCATTTCATTGTTTTTATTTATAATACTTATTGAGAAAATTCAGATATCAATATATACATGATAATATAACAAATAATATGTATAAAAAATTACACTATGAATAAGTAATTATGAGCACAACAATTTAATTAGTAAAACTTGATTTAGTTTGATAGTTTAAGTCAAATACTATTTTCTGAATTTCACTAACAAATTTATGATAAAGGTGATTAAAATTATGTGTGGCCACCTATGATTTTCAATATCAAAGTTGTAAGGGTGGTGAACAACAAAAGTGAACATCGAGTAATGGAAGTGTAGTGTAATTTAAGAGGGACAACATTTTCCTATTTTATTTGGAAAAAAAGAAAAAATAGCTTTAACTATTTTCCACATATTCATATTTCTACATGTCTGTATTTAAAAGTATTAAAAATAGATTTTACATTTAAAAATAAAATTTAAAATATTGAATTTACTTTTGAATTCAAAATTTCAAAAATATATAATATGAGTACGAAATTCCAATTCCAATAAAAAGAAGTTGAATCTATCCCGAATCTATTTTCATATTAGAATATAGATAAAAAAAATCAGACATCAAATTTTATCACCCACCCAAGGAACATTTCCAATCCATCATTTAACAAACCAAGAAAGAGGTGAATGTTTGCGAGAATTTATATGTTTTTTGCATCATAATTTCGGGGCTACGTGTATCAATGATTGATATCTTAACCATAAGACCAAAGTTCAGTGAAGAGGATTGGGCCAATATAGTAATTGAGGAGGAATCTTGATGGAGAAGTGTTGAGACTTTTCAATATGTGAATAAATGTATAATGAAACACTAAAGGTATAAATATGTGAAAAGTATCAATAAATACTTCTCATAGTTGTAGAAAAATAATTATAAACCAGTATTCAACATTTTAAATGTGCAAACAAAATTATCCAAAAACTATATCCATAGCTGTGGAAAATTTTTATAAATAACATATCCATATACATAGCTATAGAAAAAATTTATAAACAACATATCCATAAACGATCTCCATAGCTCTACAAAATATTTGTAAACAACACATTACATTGTGCAAAGAATATTGTCGATAAACGCTATCCATAGTTGTCAAATGTTTTTAAAAGCCATAATTTAAAGCAAGGCTCGAAGAAGAGGCGTGGCTTCAAATATGCAAACAAAATAAACGACATCCATAGTTGCAGAAAAAAAATTATAAACAAAGATCGAAGAAGAAGAGGCATGGAATGTTAATCTAATTTGAATTGACAGAAATGGCTACTTACCTCAAGCTTGATTGGAGGTAGAGTTACGAAGTGACAAGGGCGTTGAGCGTGGATCAAACACATGATCTTAATATATTCAGTCTGACTCTCTCTCGACAAAGATACACCAAACACACGATCTTCAGATCCATAGTGCAAACAAAATAAACAGTATCCATAGTTTCCCAACAAAGATACAGAGCCAACAAAATTGGTGTTACAAATGAAAACACTATACTATAGTTTCGAAATCATCGCATATTGGCCGTGTGAGATTGCGATTGCGTGAAAACGGCTATGAATGGAACGGCTCGAATTCAACAAGACAGACCATAAAATAACAACGTAAATTTAAAATTAGAGTATAAATTTGAGATTCTGATAAAAAGGCTATGAAGGGAACGGCTCGAACTCAATAAGGCAGTCCATAAAAGCAACAAGTTATCTAAATTTAGAAAGTACAGCCCAAAAAAGCAAAAGATAACTTAAATTTAGAAACAGAGTATAAATCACATTCCGTAAAAAAATCCACCCGTTGAATTAAAACAAATACAAACCATTTAAAATTTAAAAACAGTAAAGTAAAAAATTAAAAGTTAAAATTTTAAAATTAAAAATTTAAAATTAAAATACATTCAGTCAAAAAACTACCTGTTTAAATTAAGAATACAAACCAAAATAATTTTGTATTTTAAATTTAAAAAAAAAAAAACAAAAGTAAAAAATTAAATAGTTAAATTTAAAAAACTGCTTTTGAGGTAAAAGATTGGCAATTTCGCTATATCCCCCAACCCTTGCTTGGCTTGGTTGATATCAAACTCAATAAGAGTTATCTCTCCTTTCAGTATGGGGAGAACAAAAATTATCTGTTTCTTTTCAATATGGGGAGGAACATGGAACAACAAGAAAAAGAGAATGTGATAATCTCATAACTAGGACCTCAAGAAAAGGTAGGTTTGGCTAGTAATGCAAAGCTATATGATATGAAAACTAATTTCAATGTTAGAAAGAGGAAATACTTGATTGAAAAGTGAAAAATTAAAAGTTAAATTTCAAAATAATATTTATTTTCTTTTGAAGTAAAAAATCGATAGTTCGAAAGTTAGAAACTCTGGCTATTTAATTGTTTTTGCAGTAAAAAACACAAAATTTCAAAGTTTAAAAAGTAATGGTGAAATTTAAAAACTCAATGTTTAAATTGCTTTCTTCACAGTCAAGAGAATGTGTACAAAGTTAATGCTTAAATATGAAATGTCAATCTTTATCTCAGTGACTCACACTATTAGTGTGAATTGACAATTACTAAAATGAGGTGAATGTCATTATACATAATTCTGTTTTCTAAATAATAAAATTTTCAAAATAAAATTTGAGGATAAGTTGTTAAAGAAGAAAAAAGTTAAAATTCATATGGCTTAACAAAATTTTTCACTAATAAAATAACATTTTTAACTAATAAATAAAATCATATAGATTGAACAATCCTCTTCATTAAAGTAGTAGGATTAATTATTCCTTTTCACTAGTAATTAAAATTATTTAATTTATTTTTTTTTCTAAGTTCTTTAGGTTGGAAATTTAATGATAATATATAAATAAAATATTTATTTCAAGTTTAGATAAACTATATTTATTTTTTTTTTTTTTTCTTCAGTATTTCTAAGAGCCTTGCAAAACTCTAGGAGTATCAAAAACTTATCTACTGAATCACTGAGGGTTTTTTTAAGTACAACCCATTAGTCATAAAACAATGAGGGAAATCATAAGGAAACACACATTGGGTTTCTCAATAATATTTTGATCTGTAAAAATATATATTAATATATGTATCTATAAATTCACTAATTATAATGAATATATTATTATATATTTCTAGATATTGCACTTTATATTAACCCCGACAAAATTGTTTCCCTTATTTGATGTAATGTTTGACCGCTCTAGCCAAAATATCTTATACAATATGTGCCCCTTAACCAGAAATCATTATGAATGTCAAAACACTAATATGACCCGTAACCGCTAATTTACTGTGATTACTCATACTCTTAGATAATTAAAAACCCTTCCATAATGCAAACTCTACCAACTATTACCATGAATTCTAGAAACTAGGATCCCTAGTACACTTCATGATCATGTCATTGTAATTCTTGAAATTTTACAATACACATCAATTTTAATATATAACACATTAACTCTACCATTAAAACTATATCTTTTATTCACTTAAAGTGTCATAACATAGTGATCAATTTGAATGAAGTGTAACTCCGAATTAAATCCCATAAGAAAGGAATATAATAGATATTGTGTATCATTGAGATGATATTTTGTTTATCGATATTGACCCATAAATAAATTTTCATGAGGCAACATATGGTAATGATTTTGATTATGATATTGAACCAAAAAGGACTTTTTGTGAGTCAACATATGGTAATGATCTTGACGAGTACTCGCATCTCACCCATTAGATCATACAATGATGGTGTACATTTAGTAGATGCTTTAAGGTCTTAATGTTGGTGTCTCAAGTTCATTTTAACTATTTTTCCTTCCATCAATTAATATTAACCAAGTGTATATATATGTTTTTTTTCTATATTTAGTTATATGTATTTTAAAATTATAAAATTCCTAAATTTCTAAATTGTGTATTTCTATATGGTTTTTCCCTATTTCCACTGTTCAATGGAATATGAAATAATAAATATTCTTTATTCGATTCCTATTTATTCATGTTTATATTATTGTGTTAAATATATGTATTATTAAAAAAAGTTTTTGATAATTCATTTTTTTTTCTTATTTCTATATCTTTCCTAATATGAGAGAGTCTTTTGCATGAATAAGGAGAGTCTCTAACATTAAAATCACTATTCTACAATAAATTGGTCAAATGATCATGATGGGAAAATATACAACAAGGAAAAACACGTTGGTGACATGTTGAACATGAACCAGTATGAATGTGAAAATTCTAATAAGTCCATTTGGTTCCCCTCTTTACTAATTTCGGTAGACATGAAACAAACTCCACTAGTTAGTTCTCCAGAAATCTTTATAAATCTTCCAAAAGATGGAGAGTACCTCAACACATAAGAAAAACGAATCCTCCCTCATCGCATGTTTAATTGTCCATACAAATAATTGAAGTTTGGTATGTCATCTCTTTAGATGTAGACCCACAAGAGATTCTGTATCAGTCTATAATTGACAAAATATATATAGGATCAGTTAATAATCTAATATAATATTCCCAATCCCACCATAAGCTCGAGAAGAACAAACAGATATACTTTTACTCATACGAGATGTTGAACAAGAAGAAGGAAGGGAAGCATAATTATACACAACCATTTAAATTTGACCTCTTAGAACTTTTGACATAATCTCATAAGAATATTGCAAGCAAAGACTCACAGAGTTGGAAACCAACAGGGACATAAATATATACAATAAATCTAAATGGAATATTTCCAGGTATTCAACTAGAAGACACACAACAACAATAGAATCTACACTCAATTGCATGAAAAGTTTTTGAGGTTATTGTATAAAGGGTAGAAAAGAAAAGAAGCATAGAAAATTAGAACAATTTCTAGAATAATGTATTAGGTTTGATGTCTTGAGTTGCGTGGACATGGAGAATATGTATTCATTGAAACAAAACTATAGAAAATGATGGTAGTTTAGAAAAAAACAACAACATAAAAAATGGATTCCAGACAAGCTCAAAGTAGAAAGGCGCTTATCATAGCCATACGACCAAGGATATTCGACTGAACTAAATAGGAAAAAATAAAAATTGAACATCGATTTGACTTGTGATTTAACCTGTGTTACTACGATAAGAAGTATAGAAGAAAATGATGTTCAAGATAGAAAACACTCCAAGCAGATTGATAGTGACGATGTTTCATCCAAGTATTCTAGGTTTGATGACATATTAAGTTGCCTAGTAACAACATTCAATAGAGAGAACAACACAACATGGAGATTTCTTTGGAATGTTATAACTATGAAATAGGAAAACATAATATAAACATTCCAATAAGAATTAATGATCCACCTTTTCCAATCCAACAATTAGTACATAAGTCGGTCGACCACATGTTATATGCCTACAATTATGCTCATCACCATAGTTATAACTTAATTATTAGGTTGATAGAATATATCTAAACCCCATGGAATATGTTGGAATATTCATAGTAATATTGACATATTTCTCTACTAAAATTTTCCACTAAGGTTTTTTGTTGTTGTTGAAATATGCATGCAATTTTTTTTATAAATAACCACAATATAATTTGTAATAAAGTTATTATTTAGTTAATTTTTGTTTTTTTTAATATATAAATTTGATTGGAATAATGGGTTACCCATTTTTATGGTTATCATGGATTGAATTTTATTTGTAGTTTGATTAATTTAATTTATATGGCTTCCCTCTTAATTTAATGTTAATATTTTCTTCTAACTTAAATTGGAAAAAAATTCCAAAATAGATATTCCCATAATTATGTTGATAGTAAGAATAGATCTTCCACAGTTATAATTTAGTTATTAGGTTAATCGTAGATATTTAAACCCCATGGAAATTGTTGGAATATTCATGGTAATATTTACATATCAATGATAAGATGTCTTTCCAAGTTAGGTATAATGCATTAATTAAATTATCTCAAATTAATTAATTTAATAAAATGGCATATCAACACATCATATTGGGAATGTGGTATTTCTAAGCCATGGTAATGTAAGAAGAAATGTTTCCAATTAAAAGATTTCCATAATAATAGTGGGGGGAATCTACACTGATAAACATATTTTTATATATTATATAACTCCAGTAATAATAATAATAAATAATATATAGTTTAGGTAACTTTTATGAATTTTTTAATCTAGTTAATGCAATATGTATAATGGGGTTAGTGTTTTGATACTTATCATAGATTGATGGATATAGAAATTTTCAATCCATTTAATTATATGGTCACAATAGTTATAATAAAACGAGTAAATCATTTTATAGTCAAAATATTCTATATATAGTGTATTTAAAATTAATGTTGAAACCATTTTTTTAATTAAATTGAAAAGGAATAGATATCATAACTAAATTTTAAATAAATCCTAACCTTCTATTAATGACTAATATTAAAAATATTAATTATTGATTATTTAATCTCTAGCATCAACCTATTGATTATTGATAATTAAATTAAAATTCTATAAATCCTATTATAAGGTATACACACTATTAGCATAACATAATTAAGGAATCATAAATATGTTTTCACAAATTTATTTATATGTATTTCAGATGTGTAAATTATGTATTCCCATTTTTCTTTAATCACTAATATCTATATTAATATACATAATATATATATATATATATGTAATATGATTTTTTATTATATTTTTTGTTCTATTTTGTTTTTGTTTTAATTTTGTCTAATCAATTCTAAGTTAAATTTTGAGGCTTTGTATTGAAATCTAAGGTGTTGTTGAGCTCAATTGCAGTGAATTTCACTATATGTAATGAGATATTTTTCTATCAAATTTATGCAAATCTCAAATGCATTCAAATTTATTTCTTTAGGAATGGAATTTAAAGGATACACACCAAAATATATTGAAACCATTATTCAACTATTAATGCTTTATCTAACCTCAGTATTCACGAAAATCCCTTGTTGAGTGAATGTGAGATATGCAAGACACCTTCCATGTGATTTGGAAGCGAATGGTAATACAATATAAAAATATATTTTTATATCTTATTGAAAAATTAAAAAATATATTTTAGGAAAAACATTAAAGTAAATGGAAATATAATAAAATAGATATACACTGAATGAGAAAGGTAATACTTTTGATTAACAGGGATATAATTGTTCAACATTACACCTTGTTTAGGGTAGGTAACACCTACATCACCTCCTATTGAAATTCTTCCACTAAAAATGATCATATTTTTATTATATATGTACAATGAAAAATTCCTTAGTTCTCCTTCTTATCAAAAGAAGCCATGAAGGTGAGATAAACATGGACATGAATAAAAAATTTAACGAAATAAAAGAAGACTACAATGTTTCTTTGACTACATTATGATATAATTACATTTATGCATCCTAAATTGTCTTTCATCATTTGAAAGAAAAAAGTATCATGAAATGTACACCCCCTTAGCATTCAGGACTTTCATCAGTACTATGTCACAAAGCCTCACAACATGCAAACATTAAATGACCCACAACATTATTCCTTGTCAATTATTCCCGATATGTTTGTTTTATTCAAGAATGTCTCATGTTATCTTCTCTTTTAATCACTTAATTCTTTTGTATATTTTGCACAACTATGACATGTTTTTTCTTTCTTCTCAAAGGGTTCTATCTAGTAGCAAAACTTTCAAGGATGGAAATTTATTTTAAAGCTTATAAACCTTGCCTAACATTAGTAACTCCCTAATATCCATAATGTTAATTTTTTAATGATATTTTCATAAAAATATTGAGAGTTCTAATTATTTTTAAGTTAAAATAATTTTAAAGTATAAAATTTGAGTAAATAAATTTAAAAAAATGTCAAAATTGACAACTATGTTTTATTTTTATTTTTGAAAAACCCTGGAATATTACCGCCAATAAATTTCTCTACTACTTGGAAAATTATTAGGCTTATTTACATTGGAACATTGCTTATTCTACCGAAAGCTCATAGACTATCTGTCAATACTATCTCATTTTTCACTTTACTTAGTCATGCCCCTTCATCGGCAAGGGTGATTTAACTCTGAGAGGATGATAAATCAACACGTTTATTTTGTTATACCTAACCACTTTGAACATTAAATGTGTTAATTGAGTACCCTACTAAGTATATGTGGGATTTTTGACTTTCTTGTTTATATGGGTTTATAGCTATGCATAATCATTTGCCATTTGCTCCTTGTTCAGAATCACTAGCAAGGCCCCTTCATTCATGTAGAAAATTTGGACATATATATTTTGGTTTGTGCAGTCCTATGCATTTTAATTATGATAATGAAAATAGATGTACGAAATATTATGTTGATGAATACACTGGAATGTGTTGTGTGTACTTACTAGAAAGTAAATCTCAAGATTTCAAAACATTTAAGGATTTTCATGTATGGATTGGATATGAAGCATAATCATACATTGGCTCTCTTCATACCATTAATGGAATATAATGTAATCTAATGAATATGAAAAATATATCTGCAAGCACAGGATTCAACATCAGAATATAGTTCCATACAATTCTCAACAAAACTAAGTAGTTGAAAGAATGCATATTACTCTATTGAATATAGTTCTCTCAATGAGGTTTCTCAAAAATGGAACATTGATGTTTTGGGATTATGTGATTATATGTGCAATGCATGTGAAAAACTTATGTCCCTCTGACACTCTTAGAAGAAGAGTCCTTGTAAAATGTGGTATGGATGAAATCCTTCGGAAAGACATCACAATGTCTTTGGTTCCTCTACATTCACTTATGTTTGTTATAGTATAGTTGTTCTTGCATATTGGGTATATTATTGTAAGTTTTTACTTCTTACTTTGTGGTTCTGATGTATCATAAGTTGGTTATGGTTTCCTCAAAGGATTTCAAGGTAATTTTTGCTTTTCTCAATGACTTCAAAATGAACTACCCTTCATACATTGAGTTACTTCCAATATTGTACAATCTTTCTAGAATTTTCACTCTATGATTAAAACATAACTTGATTTTCATCTCAATATAATTTTTCTTTATACAAGCATATATGTACATTACTAATGTTATTTCGTTATAACAAAGCATCAAATTGAAGCATGTCATCTATATTACTAAGGTTAGACTCTAGTTATCTCAAAACGTTCTATAATGTTCTTTCCCTAATTAATTTAAAGTGATTCCAATTCAAACAAATGAATTCCTTTCTTATGTGTATAGGTTAGCATATGACCAACTTGGGTTATCTTGTGACATTGTTTTGGGGTCAAAATTCATGCAAGTTTTTCCGCCTATGCGTTAGCCTTCAAGTACTTATAAAATGCTTCCTCTTTACAGGGTTTCGATGTCAGTTTCCATTTTCATTTGATTTTGGCTGGAAGGAAATTTGATGTTGTTTGAGTTTAAAGAAAACCCTTATATAGCTAGTGCTTTTCCCAAAATGCATAACACTGAAAAGATTCATGTATATCGATTTCAATTCAACAGATTTACCCTCTCTTCGTTAATGAAAATATTTAATTATGATAAAATAGTTTTAATTATCTTATGGCCCCAACAGTGTAAATATTTCTTCTTATTCATAAGGACAATTTATACAATGTATTTACTTCTTACTATGTTTAATGATGTGATTACATCAAAAGTTTATAATACCATAATATTTTTTCTATTTTTATTATATGAGTACACATTAGATATTCATGTCAACTCTATATGATTATGAAAAATAATAATTACGCAAAATATTTGGAATACCAAAATAATAAACAAAGCCATATATGATTCCTAATATCATATGTTTCTCAAGTAAACATAAAAGAAGAAGAGCATAAGGCTTCTTATTCAAGAAACAACATTAAATTTAACACAACACTTTTTAAATCAATGATAATTCAATGAAACCAATCATTCCAAAACAAATTTTTCATTGAACAATAAAACTAGAACTATAATTTTTTAACGGGCAAACAAAAGGTTTTAAAAAAATAAACTCAAAATTTTGATCTTGTTGAATGCTTCAAATTCTTGGCCAAGATATCAGATCTAAGCATAAAGGAAATTGCATGTACTTGAACGACTATATTTGTGAATAAAGGAAATATTTCTAAATGAATTGCTTATCATTTAATAGTAGGATATCATTTATGTGAAGAGATATGTTCTGGATTCATGAAATTGTAGCTTTCATTTCCAACAGTGGAGAGGAGTGTGACAATTTAATATTTGAATATAAGACATCAATCTTAAATTAACTTCCATATCTCCACCTCCACCTCCACCTCCTCCACCATCTTCTCCTCCTCCTCCTCCTCTTCCACCACCTCCTTCAACTCCACCTCCACCACCACCTGCTCCTCCTTCTCCTTCTCCAGCTCCGCCTCATCCTCCTCCTCCTCCACCAACTCCTCTTCCCCCACCTCGAAATCCACCTCTTCCTCTACCTCCTCCTCAGCCTCCACCTCCTCCTCCACCACCTCTGCCTTCGCCTACTCCACCAACTAATCATCCAGCTCCTCCTCCTCCTCCTCCTCCTCCACTGACTCATCCACCACCACTCCTCCTCCTAATCGTCCTCCTCCTCCTCCTCTTGCTCCACTTCCACCTTTGTCTCCTCCTCCTCCTCCTCCTCCTCCTCCACCACCACATCCAACTCCACCTCCACCTCCTCCAACCCCTCCTCCTCATCCTCCTTATCAACCTACACCATCACCTCCACCTCCACTTCCTCCACCACCTCCTCCTCCTCCTCTACTTCCTCCTCCCCCTTCTCAACCTAAACCTCCACCTCCAATTTCACCTCCTCCTCCACCTGAACCTCCACCTCCACCTGAACCTCATCCTCCACTCATCCTCCACCTCCACCTCCAACTACACTTCCACATCCTCCTCCTCTTCCTCCTCTTCGACCTCATCCCCCTCCTACACACCCTCTTAATCCTCCTCCTTCACCTCTTCCTCCTCCACCTCCACCTATACCTCCACCACCTCCTACTCGACCACCACCTCAACCAACAACCCCTCATCCCCCTCCTTCTCCTCCTCCACCTCCACTTTGTCCTCCCCCTTATCCACCTCCACCACTTCCTCATCCTCCTATGCTTCATCCTCCACCTCCTCCACCATCTCCATGTCCAACTCCTCGTCCTCCATTTCCATGTCCACCTCCTTCTCCACCACCTCCTCCTCCTCCTCCTTCTCCTCCTCCTTTTCCTCCACCTCCTCCACCACCTTAACCTCCACCTCCTCCTGCTCCTTGTATTCCACCTCCACCTCCTCATCCACCACCACCTATTCCTCCTCATCCAAAAATTCATCCTCCACCACCTCCTCCAGCAACAACATGACCTCCTCCTGTTCCTCTTCCTCCTTTAGCTCTACCACACCCTCCACCTCCTTCCTCTTCCCTACCTCTACCACCACCTCCACCTCGAGCTCCTCCTCAACTACATTAGTATCCTCCTCCCATGTGTCCACCACCACAACCACCACCACCTCCTCCTCCTCCTTCTCCTCCTTCTCCACCTCCTCCTCCTCCTCCTCATCCTTCGCCGCTACTGCCACCACCACTTCCACTACCTCTGCCTCCACCTCTTCCTCCTCATCCTCTGTCTCCATATCCTCCATAGCTAGTGCCTCCTTCCATGCCTCCTCCTACTCTGTCTCCTCCTCGACCTCCTCCTCTACCTTCTACTTCGCCTTCACTACCACCATTTCCACCTTCATTAATAGGATGCTTGGATTACATCACCCCTTATTAAAATGGAGTGACAATTGTGTTTTTCTATTTCATTGTCATGCACAAGACTAGGACTAAAAATCGTAAGTCTAGGTGAAGCCCATGAAGAAAAATCTAAGCACAACATTCTTGTATTTACTTTGGAAGAAATAATGGAGGATTGGGTAATCATCTAGCATCTGAGACTCTTTGAGAATATGCAGGTCATCCAAGATGAGAGTAGGAAAGAGGAACTATATTGTTTTAGGGCTAGGAACCAAAGATAAGAATATTCCTATAAGGTTATACTTAGTGAACACCTGAGTGGGTATGTACCGTAAGAGAAAATGATTAACGTGTCTATAATCATTGGAATTTCCAACATTGTGGTCTGATATAATGAGAGATAGAGTTGTAAGTCAAGGCTTTACTATGGAAACAATGTTGGTTACTATGATGTCATACATATGGGTTACCAATCTGATTCTTCTTATGACAAATTGTTCAAATTGAGAATGGCCAAGTACCATTATAAATACCTTCGTAGTTAAGAGGGAATGTTGAAGAAAATGTAACTAGGTTCAGTATTTACAAAAGTAATTTTTATATTTATACTTGTCATGAGGTTTTAGGGTTTAGGCTTTAGGCTTTATAACACTTTAGTAAATTCTTTTTATAAACACTTAAATAAAAGTTGCAAAACATTTTTTAAAATGTTATATGGTATGGGGTTTGGGGTTTATGGTTTAGGGTTTAGGGTTTAGGGTTTTGAATTTAGGGTTTATAACACTTTCGTAAAAGCTTTTAATAAACACTTAAATAAAATTTACAAAACGCTTTCTAAAATGCTATAAAATGCTTAGCATTTATGGTTTAGGGTTTGGGATTTGGGCTTTAGGGTTTGGGCTTAAGGGTGTAGAGTTTACGGTTTGGGGTTTAGGTTTTAGGGTTTAGGGTAGAGTGTTTAAAGTTTATAAAATTCTTAGGGTTTAGGATTTACGGTTTAGATTTTAGGGTTATAACAATTTAGTAAATTATTTTAATAAAAACTTAAATGAAAGTTACAAAACACTTTTTAAAATGTTATAAAATGATTGTATAGGGCTTAGGGTTTATGGTTTATAACAATTTAGTAAATTATTTTAATAATCACTTAAATAAAAGTTAAAAACCCGTTTTTAAAATGGTATAAAATGTCGAGGGTTTAGGGTTTAGGGTTTTAAGTCTAGGGTTTAGGGTTTAGAGCTTAGGGTTTAGGGATTATAATACTTTAGTAAATTCTATTAATACAAATTTAAATAAAATTTATAAAACACTTTTTAAAATGGTATAGAATACTTAGAGTTTAGTGTTTACAGTTTAGGGTTTAGGGTTTATAGCACTTCGGTCAATTTTTTTAGTAAACAGTGAACTAAATGTTATGAAACATTTTTAAAATTGTTATAAAATGCTTAGGGTTTAGGGTTTAGGGTTTAAATTTTTGCATTTATAATTTAGGGTCTCAGATTTAGGGTTTGGGGTTTAGGGTCTAGCGTTTAGGGTTACACATTTGGAGTCTAAGATTTAGGGACTAGGGTTTATGGTTTAGTGTTTATAACACTTTATAAAATTCTTAGGGTTTAAGTTTTAATATTTTTGGTTTAGGGTTCATGGTTTCACGTTTACAACACCCTTGTAATTGTGTTAATTAACACTTAAATCAAAGTTGTAAAACACTTTTTAAAATGTTATAAAATGCTTAGGGTTTAATGTTTAGGATTTGGGGTTTAGGGTTTATGGTTTAGGGTTTATGTTTTAGGGTTTGTGGTTTAGGGTTAACGTTTTTGGGTTTACGGTTTATGGTGTAGCGATGAACCACCCCACCTTAAGGAGGTATCCACTGCTACATATTACAAATAATGCATTCATCCTATGGAGCCTCGAGGAGTTATGAAGAAAAATAAATAAAAGGAAAAGGTTTATGAAGAAGGGTATCTCATGTAACACATTTTTCTCCCTTCTACGCTCACATAGCTAGGTGTGGTCTTCCCTTATTATAGATACTCATAAACTTCTTACAGTTTATGATTTAGGGATTAGGGTTTAGGGTTTAGGGTTTAGGATTCATGGTTTATAACATTTTAGGAAAGACTTTTAATAAGAACTTAAATAAAAGTTACAAATACTTTTTAAAATGTTATAAAATTATTATTCTTTAGCGTTTAACGTTTAGGGTTTATAAAACTTTAGTAAATGTTTTTAATATACAACTAAATAAAAGATAAAAAACACTTTTTAAAATGTTTTAAATTTCTTAGGGCTTAGGGTTAGGAGTATAGGGTTTATAATACTTTAGTAAATCCTCCTAATAAACACTTAAATAAAAGTTAGAAATTTCTTTTATGATGTTATAAAATTCTTAGGGTTTAGGGTTTAGTGTTTATGGTTTGGGGTTTGGTGTTTATAGTTTATGGTTTACGTTTGGTAAAAATTTTGTAAATGATTTTAATAAATACTTAAATATAACTTACAATATGTGTTTTAAAATGTTATAAAATTATTAGGGTTTATCAGTTAGAGTTTAGGGTTTATGGTTTACCATTTAGGGTTTAAAGTTTATGTTTTAGAGTTTAGGGGTTAGTGGGTTTGTGGTTTACAGTTTAGGGTTGAGGGTTTTTAACACTTTAGTAAATTCTTTTAAAAAACACTTAAATAAAAATTATAAAAAGAAAAATGCTATAGAATGCTTAGGGTTTAGGGTTTATTTTTTCACGGTTTGGGGTTTAGGGATTAAAGTTTACGGTTTATGGTTTAGGTTTGGAGTTTAGAGGTTAGGGTTTAGGGTTTACAAGAATCTAGTAAATTCTTTTAATAAAAAGTTAAATAAGAGTTTCAAAATAATTTTTAAAATGTTAGAATATGATTAGGGTTTAGGGGTTTCGGGTTTGGAATTTAGGGTTTAGCGTTTAAGGTTTGGGGTTTTGGGTTAATTTCGATTTTAGTGTTTAGGGTATACAACATTACAATTTAGGGTTTATGGTTTGGTGTTTGGGGTTTAGGGTTTAGGGTTTAGGTTTTGGGGTTTAGGGTTTACGTTTTTGTGTTTATGGTTTAGGGTTTTATGTTTATGGTTTAGGGTTTAGGGATTGGGGTTTAGGTTTAGAGTTTAAGTTTTTGGGTTTACTTTTGAGGGTGTATGGTTTACGATTTATAAAAATTTAGTAAATTCCCTTGATAAACACTTAACTAAAAGTTACAAAATTCATTGAAAATGTTATAAAATGCCTATGGTTTAGGGTTTAGTTTACAAGGTTTAGGGTTTAGGGATTGGGGTTTACAGTTTAGGGTTTAGGGTTTAGGTTTTATAACACCTTAGTAGATTCTTTTAATTAACACTTAAATAAAAGTTACAAAATTATTAATAGATCATAAAACGCTTAGGTTTTAAGGTTTAGGGTTTCAGGTTTCGGGTTTAGGGTTTAGCGTTTAGGGTTTAGGGTTTAGGGTTTATAACACTTTAGTAAATGCTTTTAATAATCACTTTAAAAAAGTTACAAAACACTTATTAAAATGTTATAAAACGTTTAGTGTTTTAAAATGTTACAAAACGCTCGCTAAATTGTAATAAAATGATTAGGGTTTAGGCTTTATAGCTATTTAGTAAATTCTTTAAATAAACACTTAAAAAAGAGAGTTATAAACACTTCTTCAAACGTTATAAAATAATTAGGGTTTGGGGTTTAAAATGTTATAAGGTGCTAATGGTTTAGGGTTTAGGTTGTCGGTGTGGATATTAGGATTTAGGGTTTATGGTTTATAATGTTTTAATAAATTCTTTTAATAAACACTTATAAAAAAGTTAAATCATGGTTTTTAGGGTTTGGGGTTTTTTGGGGTTTTTGGGTTTAGGGTTTTTTAGGGTTTAGGGCTTTTATGGTTTAGGGTTTATGGTTTTTTAGGCTTTAGAGACTTTTATGGTTTATGGATTTTTCATGGTTTTTAGGGTTTAGGGTTTGGTGTTTAAGGTTAATGGTTTAGGGATGAGTGGTTTGGGTTTATAGAACTTTAGTAGATGGTTTTAGTAAACACCTAAATAAAAGTTACAAAACCTAGAGTTTATAAGACCTTAGTAAATGCTTTCAAGCTTTAGGCTTTAGGGTTTAGGGTTTATGAGACCTTAGTAAATGATTTTAGGGTTTATATTTCAGGCTTTAAGTGTTAGGATGTTGGGTTTGGGGTTTGGGGTTTGGGGTTTAGGTTTTATAACACTTTGGTAAATTCTTTTAATTAACACTTAAATAAAAGGTACGGAACCCTTTCTGAAAATATTAAAAATATGTTTAGGTTATCGTTTGGGTTACTGTTTGGGATTTATGGTTTCAGGTTAAGGGTTTAGGTTTTAGTGTTTATGGTTTATGGTTTATGGTTTATGATTTAAAACACTAATGTTACAAAACACTTTTTAAAATAAAAAAAAAAACAACATTTAGGGTTTAGGGTTTAGGGTTTAAGATTTATAACACTTTAGTAAATTATTTTAATAAACGCTTAAATAATATTTTAAAATACTTTTTAAAATGTTATAAAATGATTAGGGTTTAGGTTTTGGTGTTTGATGGTTTGGGGTTTAGGATTTTAGGTTTATGGTTTATGGTTTATAATATAAAAGTTACACTTAAATAAAAGTTGCAAAACACTCCTTAAAATGTTATAAATTAATTAGGGTTTAGGTTTTAGGGATTAGGGTTTAAATTTACAAAATAAATTTTAAAATGTTATGAAATGCTTAGGGTTTAGGTTTTAGTGTATAAGGTATAGGGTTTAGGGTTTCGGGTTTAGTGTTTAGGTTTAAGGTTTCTAACTCTTTAGTAAATTGTTTTAATAAACACATAAATAAAAGTTACAAAGCACCTTTTGAAATGTTATAAAAGGTTGAGGGTTTAGCGTCTAAGGTTTAGGCTTTTCGCTTTAGGGTTTATAGTTTAGGGTTTAGCTTTTATGGTTTAGGGTTTATAGCACCTTAGTAAATTATTTTGATAAAAAAAAATAAGTAAAAGTTACATAGGACTTTTTAGAATGCTATAAAATGCTTAGTGTTTAGGGTTTATAGGACATTATTAAATCCTTATAATAAACACTCAAATAAAGGTTAAAAAGGACTTTTTGAAATGTTATAAATTTCTTACGGTTTAGGGTTGAGAGTCTAGGGTTTATAATAATTTAATAAATCCTCTTAGTAAACACTTAAACAAAAGTTAGAAGATTTTTTAAGATGCTATAAAATGCTTAGAATTTAGTGTTTGAGGTTTATGGTTTGGGGTTTGGTGTTTAGAGTTTAGGGTTTAGGGTTTATAACACTTTACTAAATGATTTTAATAAACACTTTACAATATGATTTTTAAAATTCTATAAAATTATTAGGGTTTAGAGTTTAGGTTTTAGGGTTTAGGGTTTCAGGTTTAGAGTTTAGGGATTAGGGATTAGGTTTTAGGGTTTAGGGTTTAGGGTTTAGGGTTTACAATTTAGTGTTCACTTTTTTTAACACTTTAGTAAATTCTTTTAATACACACTTGAATAGAACTTACAAAACACTTTTTAAATTATTATAAAAATTCCTAGAGTTTAGGGTTTAATGTTCACGATTTCTGGTTTAGGGTTTAAGGTGTAGGGTTTAGGGTTTATGGTTTAGGGTTTACAGTTTGGGGTTTAGAGTATAGGGTTTAGGGTTTATAAGACTTTATTAAATGCTTTTAATAAACACTTAAATAAAATTTTCAAAATAAGTATTAAAATGTTATCAAGTGATTAGGTTTTAGGGTTCATGGTTTGGGATTTAGGGTTTAGGGTTTAGAGTTTAGGGTTTAAGGTTTAGGATTTTGGGTTTAGGTTTAGGGTTAAGTGTTTAGGGTCTACAAAATTTTGGTAAATTATTTTAATAAACACTTAAATAAAAGTTACAAAACAATTTTTAAATGTTATAAAAAGGTTAGGGTTTAGGGTTTATGGTTTATGGGTTAGGGTTTGGGATTTCGGGTTTAGGGTTTATGGTTAAGGGTTTAGGGTTTAGGTTTTAGGGTGTAGGGATGAGGGTTTTGTGTTTATGTCTTAGGGTTTATATAACTTTAGTAAATACTATGAATAAACAATTAAATAAATGTTACAAATTTCTTCTTAAACCGTTATAATATTCTTAGGGTTTATGGTTTAGGGTTTAGGGCTTGGAGTTTAGGGTTTAGGGTTTAGTTTTGGGGTTTAGGTTTTAGGGTATATGGTTTAAGATTTATAACAATTTAGTAAATTGTTTTAATAAACACTTAAATAAAAGTTACAAAACGCTTTTAAAAATGTTATAAGATGCACACAATTTAGGGTTTAGTTTATAGGGTTTAGATTTTATTATTTAGGATTTAGGGTTTGGGGTTTAGGGTTTAGGGTTTAGGGTTCATAGAAATTTATTA